>SJYV01037098.1:581715-594107 GCA_006410875.1 Neotragus pygmaeus | reverse complement strand
GGCTGGATGGCGTCACCGACTTGATGGATGTGAGTTTGAGTGAACTCCGGGAGTTGGTGATGGACAGGGAGGCCTGGCGTGCTGCAATTCATGGGGTCGCAAAGAGTCGGACATGACTGAGCGACTGAACTGAACTGAACAGTTAATGGCAGGCTCATGTCATTCTTGAGGCTTGTAAATTTCCCTGTATGCTTTGTTCTCAAAGATAACCACTTGGAAAGTCTAGTTGAGGAACGTCTCATACCAGAGATGGTACCTCTTGATTTGCTTTGGGCTGAATGTGACACAAAGCCAACTCAAACTAGCCTGAGTGACATCATCACAACTGATAAGAAGTCCAAAGTGGTTCAGTTGTGTCCCCAAGGCTCTTCCTGTCTCTGCACGGCCACACTTCAACTCGAGGCCATACCCAGACGGCTGTAGCAATTCCAGGAACCTCAATACAGACATGATAATGTCTGCAAGAATAAAGAGAGCTTCTTCCTGTAGCCCTGTTTCAGGCATGAGGAAGCATTTCCCTGATTAATGATCATTGAGTCACCTGTCAATTTCTGAACCAGTCACCCATAAGAAGGGTTGGAGTCACAAAACTGGCTTGAATGAGTCATCTTGGTGGAAAGGATGCTCAGGGTCAACCTCCCTGCCCATCACACTAAGCCTTTACCTGGAGCAGGGGCCTCTCTCCTCTTCACCTATGGGCATACCTCCTCCCAGGCAGCCAGATGCTCCAAATTAACCCCAGAGACCACCGGGGAGCAATGTCACAGCCAGATGTCTAGAGAGTCCCTCACAACAACCACTGCATTTCAAAAATGCCCTGCCCGAGTATCCATCACTGATGAACGGAGGCACAAAATGTGGAATATGTACAGTGGAATGTTATTCAGTCTTAAAAAGGAAGGAAATGCTGACACGTGATATGACATGGATAAACCTTGACGACATCATGCCAAGTTGAGTAAGTGTTAGTTGCTCAGTGGTGTCCAACTCTTGGTGACCCCTGTGGGCTACAGCTGCAAGGCTCCTCCGTCCATGGGACTCTCCAGGCAAGAACTCTGGAGTGGGTAGCCCTTCCCTTCTCCAGGGGACCTTCCTGACCCAGCGATCAAACCCGGGTCTTCTGCATTACAGGCAGATTCTTTACCACCTGAGCCGTCAAGGAAGCCCAGTCGCAAAAGGACAAATATGGTATGATTTCACACAGAGACAGAGAGTAGAACAGAGGTTACCAGTGGGGGAGGGAGCGGGAATGGGGAGGAACTGTGAATGGAGACTGAGTTTCGCTTTCAGATGATAAAGTTCTAGAGATGGAGAGCAGTGAAGGTTGCACGGCATCGTAAATATACTTACCGCTGCAGGGTTGTACATGTAAAAATAGTTAATATGGTCAATCTTATGTTACGGATATTTTACCAGAACAAGAAAAGCGCCCTCTGGTTGTCTACTAACTCACTAGTCTCTGGCAGCCTTAGTGAGAATTGAGTCTTTACCAGGGACGTTCACACCCCACAGAGCAACCACGTGGGAGCTTTGATCCTCTGTAATCTTGCCATGATTTAACTTCATCACGGCTTTGGGCATACGGGAAGAACCCCTTTTTCTTCTCTGATTTGAATGCCATGCTGATTAAAGAGGCCCAACCCACAGGGAGGAGGCATGTGAATGCCAAAATGAGGACCCCTAGATAAGGGCACTCACAGCTTGGGGACCCCAGAACACACAGCCTGCCCCCCTGACCCCTAGTACAGCCCAGTCCCTCTAACTCTTCCCCTGTAGTCACCCTACTCAGAGGCTCCAGGAGACGGTATGTCACTCCCTTTAATGAGGTGCTTCTGAGATCTGGGGCAAGAAGAGTCCATCAGTCTACCTGCCAGGGGCGGCTGGGAGAGGAGTTGTGTTCTTTTCTGGTGATCCCTGTCTGACTACCGAGCCAAGGAGAGAAGCACAGGGTCAGACAGAGTGGCTTCCGCAGCTCATGGATTTCTGGGAGCAGAAGTCATTAAGTGGAGGGAGTCTTAACTGGGGCTTTGCATCCTCAGCAGGAGGTTCTCTTTCCCAGTCTATACAAGCAGAAGAATGATGGAGTGGGCAGCCCAGGAGCTGGGGGGCGGGACTCGGCCCCAGGCCAGCTCCCAGGCAGGCTCTGGGGAAAGCTCAGCACCAGACATTGCCTATTAGGGCGAGAAGGCTCTGCAGACGTGAAAGGCCGCATCTGTGGTCACCATGTAGTTGCCTCTGATATTTTGGAAGTTCAAACTAGCCACTATAGGTCCCAGTCACCTAGAAGGGGGCTGGAAAACGGGTGAGTGAGTAAGCATACAGTTCTGTAGAAAGAGCTGGTTGCTTTATTCCTTCGGAGCTAGCACTTTGGGAAAACTTGTATCTGATGGACTCCCAGGAATCCCCATTCCATTCTCCCCAGCAGGGGTGGTATAGGTGGAGGCTGGCCCAAGGCCGCTGCCCTAAACTTCCCTGTTGCCTCTTAGCCATCCCCTACTTTGCTACCCAAGGGCCAGCCAGGCCTGGCTGCTGAGTGCAGGGGCCTGGCTCTCTTCTGTCCTGCCCCTCTCTCATGCGACCCACCCTGGGTGCTCTGCTGGGGTAGGGGCTGGAGAGTGGCCTGTGAGAGACCCAGGCCAGGCCAATCTGTCTCTCTGAGAACCCTCAGCTCCCAGCCGGGGTGCTTGCTAACTTCCTGGTCCCCTTCCTGCATCTCCCCATCCTGTGTGCAGTGGGGTAGAGCACAGTGCTCCCCGTCACCTGGGCCAGGCCTGGCACCCTCTCCACCCTGCTCGTGACGTGGGATGGGGGTGACAGTCCATACCTGTTCTGTGAGCTTGTCCCCTGTGAGTGCCCGGCAGGCCTTACCCTGGAGGGTGATGAGGTCTGCAGCCCCAGGGTCCCCTGATACCCAGCCTGTGCCCCCTTCCATTTCTCTGATTCATTCACTGTCAGAGCCTGACTCCTACCCGCTCTGGGCTTCAGGAGTCCTCTCACAGCCCCAGCTCAGGTGCAGCCCCGGGGATGTTTAGTCTTCAGACTGCATAACAGATTTCTGAAGCACACCCCGCTGGCTGCCTGCCCCATAGCTCCTCCAGAAAGGTGCTTCCTGTCACACAGGGCACAGACTGGTAGACAGGAACTGGACTTATGGACCCAAATCTACTCATCAACATGAGCAACTCCCCAAGGAAACCCCTCATCCTTGCCTCGGGCTTACTTCAGGGGCAATTTCTCTAATACTTTGTCCCTTGGCTTGGCCGACAAGTCGGTTGCAGCCGCTGTGGCCCCTTCCTCCACTCAGCTCTCTCCATTCTGACTGTTGCAAGTGGTAACTTCCCCACCCTCGCACCCCTAGATGAACGTGTTTCTGTGAGGTCGCCACATCCCTCACCTGTCTGCTCATCTGTAATTTTTACCTACTTCATATCCAGAAGTTTCTCTTCTGGAAACAGTGCCCATAGCTTCCTCTCAGACCTTCCTCTCTCCTACACTCAAGCCTTGAAGTTAGGATGGGACTAACCCTCCCCCAGGAGGCAGAAGCGCGATACAGACCTGGACCATCCAGACATTCTACTCCCTGGGCCACAGAGACGGGTACATGACTCAAACCAGGTCCATGAGATTCAGTTGCAGGAGATTACTGGACCAACTGGGAGGGGAAAAACCCTCTTTTGACTGGACTTGCTAGTGTAAAAGGCGTCAGTGTGGAACACCTGGGAGCTACCGTGTAGAAAGAACCCACCTAAAAATCAAACACAGAGGAATGGAATTAGGGCCAAGAGCGGGGACGAGAAAATGAGTCCTGAGAACATCTCTGAGCACCTGGATCCAACAAGGCCTGACATCCACTGTACCCAAGATTCCACAGTTCCACGAGGCAATACACTTTCTCTTCTTCTTAAGCCAGTTGCATTGGCTTTTTGACATTTCTGATTGAAAGATAGTAACCCACCACCACGTGTTTCAAGAGCTCTATGTGTATTACCTCACGTACGACAAGAAGCCTATGACGTAGGTACGGGTAACATCAACTTGTTTGAACTGAGGCACAAAGAACTTAACTGACCTGCATGAGGTTAGGAAGGGCAGAGTCAGGAATGGCGGGCCGAAGCACCACTCGGGAGAACCTCAGCATGCAATAAGTAACCAAGGGGGCGATCCAGATCACCTTATCCGAACTGTCCACGTAGCGCTGTTGCGGGCGCTGAACTGACTCTCAGATAGTTGTATTAGAACAACAAGCTGAACTTTATAACCTGCAAAAGGCCCAGGATTCAGGCATGACCTCCATCCTGCATCCCTGTGGGGCGAGAGAAGGACGATGTGGTCCCACCACACTGCTCAGGGGCCTTGGGCGCTCTCCCTGCCTCCTGCCACTGCCCCACAGCCCGGGGAGCCCCTCTCACCTCCGAGCCTCAGCGTCTGAGTCTGTAACCTGAGACGCTTGGACAGCACGTGCCCCAGGAACCTTTCGGGTCTAACTTTAGCAGCCCTGGTCCTGTGAAAGTGAAGAAGGCTGTTTTGGCAGAACCGACACCACGGGGCCCGCGACCTTCCTGCTCAGCGATGGGGCAGCACCACCACGGGGCCCGCGACCTTCCTGCTCAGCGATGGGGCAGCACCACTGGGGCGGGGAGGGGTGCTTTTGCACATTTGCCTAGAGGTTGGTGGGGTCATCTTCATGCGGGTTTTCCCCGTGGCTGACAGAGAGTCCTGGGCCCCAGGAGCTCTGCCCAGTGGCTGACTCAGGGACTCTGGGAACACGGAGAGGTTTCCCTGCCCACCTAACCCGCCTGCAGGCCTGTGCACTGGGCGCAGCCCAAGAGAGAGCATCTCCCCGCTCTGACCCCGAGGTGTCGGGGGCTCTGCCGTGGGGCAGGGTCTGCTCCCGGTGCCTCCTGACTGGCTCTGTTCTCCATCTCCTGGTGGCACCTGGCTGCACAGTGCTGTCAACCTTCCCACCTTGGTTTCCCTGGTTTCCACTTAAACCCAGGGGCCTTCCCAAAGGCTCAGCTGGTAAAGGACCTGCCTGCCAATGCAAAAGACACAGGTTTGATCCCTGAGTCAGGAGGGTTTACTGAAGAAGAAGATCCCCTGGAGAACTGAAATCTAGCTTCATGAGACCAGCACTGCAGACCCAGGATTTATTTGAGTGACTAAATTTTTGGCACTTCATACACATATATTCAAAACCGTTAAATGCATATAGTAAATATTAGAGAAAACTGAAAAAAGCCCCATAACTGTCCCTCAAGAATCTCATAGTCAAAAGCTCTCCTCTTTTCAAAGTCAAATTACATCTCAATGACCTTGACCCGGGACACTTGTGTTGCAAATGCCCCTTGGTAGAGGAAAGTGAGGGTGTCAGCCTCCTTGATGACACAGATCACAGTTTCTCATAGCAGCCCTAACACCACCATGACATCAACACTTACTTATTGACTATGTTTGTTCAACAGTGTCTTGCTGCTTGTACACAGAAGTGCAAAGTAGAAGATTAGAAAGGGAAGAGGTTCTCAGGGGTGAACTGGGGGCTACAAACCCTCTGGGGATCCATGAACTAGGACTGGAAAAACTTGCTTCTTTATTTTCACTAACCTTTAACTTAATTTTAGCATTTCCTTTCATTATAAATGTAGGTGACAGCTACAATAATATTAGCAGAACCTGGTCTTCATCACCAATCGAAATCACAGATAGTTCCATACCACACTGAGGCTGAGAAGCGTATTTGTCAAACTATCACTGACAGTTATTGCTATTTCAAAGTTATAGCCCTTATTAGACTCACTGCTGGATCTTTTTATTTAGTGTATTAATACAGAAGCATGCTGTTTCTCTACACAGATTTGTTTTTAATATTTTGATAACTGTTTTTTTAATATCATTGTTTTATTTATATGTCTGTGTACTATAAGTGTATTACAATTATTTTGAGAAGGAATCGAAGGTTTTACCAGACTGCTAAAGGGTCCATTGGCTTCAGAACCCCTGGATCTGGATCTAATATCCCCTCCAGGCGTAAATCTGCCACTCTCCAATTACACACTATAGAAGGCCATTTGACTGGATGCTGGGTCTCCAGGTGGCGGGGAAGGAGGGAGGTGTGAGGAGAGGAGAGCCCCCCAGGTGATGTTTGTTCCACTGCCCGGAAGGAAGTGGCCTGGCAGAAGGTGGCTTGGTGTCCCTGAGTAGGAACTTTTCTCCCTTGGAGCTCTCCAATCCAAACCAAGGGCTCCTGCGTCTGTTCCAGGCCCCGAGTTTCTCTACCCACTGGAGGTGCTATGCTCAGACTTCTCTCGCATACTCTACAGATTTTTATTGTGTTTTCTACAGCGCTTGTGGGCATCATTGGATGTTCCGACACTGCCAGTGTGTTCTGGATGAGCCCTGTTGCTAAGAAACAAACCCCAGAGGTATCTTTAAACACACAGCCCCGTAAAAGCACATTCCTCCTCGCTTGACCCCAGGGTGTCTCTCTCGGGGCCGCTTAGGTTCAACTGGCAGCTGTTTTCCAAAGGCTTCATTTTGAGCCTCAAGGATAACCCCTTGAACTGCTCCAATGACCCAAACAGGGAGGCACTTTCAGTGCTCGGGGTGGTGGCCCTGGGCAGAAAGGAGGGCACCACCCTGGCCAAAGCTGCCTGCAGACTCCGAGCTGGCGGCTGCTGAAGGAAGGACTCCTTGGAGCCATCAGCACAGGCTGAGGGGACAAACGGGGCCCTGACATGCAGAGAAGCCTTGAGGGACCCACATAGCCATCTACATCCTGGAGTCCCCTTTTAGGATTTCTAGAAACCCCTGACCTCACCATTTCCTGCAGAATGGTTCCAAGCTAACCAGGTTTTAGACAGAGTTCAACCTCAACCTCTCTCCCTGGAAGGCTCCAGTCTTCCGGGGTGTGTCCACCAGCCAGCACAGAGCAAGGGCTCCAGAGACGGACACCACCTTCCCCTCCCAGCCTCAAAGGCAGGAGGTCCCGCAGGCAGGCCCTGCTGGTAGCGGTCTCCCCCGTTCCCTTCTTCTCCCCCAGGCCTGGCTCTGGGGACACCACAGACTGAGGCTGCCCAGGAGTTTATCAAATGGGGTTCTGTTTTAAAAATGCAACTTCTCCAGCCCCACCTGACTCCTACTAATACTAACGCAAACTCTCTGGGGACAAGAGTTGGGACGTGACAGCTAACAAGCTTTCCAGGGTTTCTGATACACCCTGAGGTTGAAGAACCACCGTATAAGACCATAAGCCATATAAGACACCGTATAAGACACCAGCCATGTCACCAGCTGGCTGTCCTAATATTAAATTACTGAGGACCTGCTGGGAGCCAGGCATCATACCAGCCCCAGAGGGCAGAGCTGAGTGAAGACTGGTCCTGTGTTCAATAGGCGCACAGTCTAGAGGCCCTGCTGGCTCACACAGCATCGGTCCTCTCAGGGCTGGAATGGGAGGACTGGCTTCATCCCAGTACAAATTCCAAGGATGATAATATTTATTTTGTTAAGCAATTTAAAAATAGGCAAAAAAAAAAAAAACTAAATAGAGATTTCTCCAAAGAAGACAAACAAATGGCCAGCAGGTACAGCAAAAAGTGCTGAACATCCCTAATTATCAGGAAAATGCAAATCAACGAGATATCACCTCACACCTGTCAGAACGGCTGTTATGAAGACAAGAGATAACAAGTGTTGGAGAGGGTGTTGAAGAAAAGGGAATCCTTGATCACTCTTGGGAATATAAATTGGTGCAGTCACTAGGGATAACAGTATGAAGGTTCCTCAAAAAATTAAAAATNAAAAAAAAAAAAAACTAAATAGAGATTTCTCCAAAGAAGACAAACAAATGGCCAGCAGGTACAGCAAAAAGTGCTGAACATCCCTAATTATCAGGAAAATGCAAATCAACGAGATATCACCTCACACCTGTCAGAACGGCTGTTATGAAGACAAGAGATAACAAGTGTTGGAGAGGGTGTTGAAGAAAAGGGAATCCTTGATCACTCTTGGGAATATAAATTGGTGCAGTCACTAGGGATAACAGTATGAAGGTTCCTCAAAAAATTAAAAATAGAACTACCATATGATCCAGCAATTCCACTTCAGTGTTTTTATCTGAAGGAAATAAAATCATTATCTCAAAGAGATAGCTGCATTCTCATATTCATCACATATGATAGTCAAGATATGAAAAGAGCCTAAATGTCTGTCAATGAGTGAATATAGATGAGAAAATGTCATATATATATTCACATATATATATATATGAATGTTATTGAGCCTTTAAAAAAGAAGGAAATCCTGCCATTTTTTACAACATGGATGGAACACGAAGGCGCTATGCTGAGTGAAATAAGCCAGATACAGGAAAGCAAATATCGTATGGTCTCACTCATGGAATCATAAAAAAACTAAAAGCCAAATTCCTAGTAACAGAGAGTAGAATGGTAGCTACCAAAGGCTGGGACATAGGAGAAAAGGCGAGGTAAAAGACATTAATCCTTTTATAGCTTGGGGAAAAATGTAATCCTCACTGTGCTCCAAGCACAGTTCTAAGACTTTATGTGTAATAGCTCATTTCATCTTCTACAAAGTAGGTACTATTATTATCCCCATTTTGCAGATGAAGAAACTAAGGCACAAGCCGTTAAGTAACTTGCTCAATGTCACACAGCTATCACATGGTAGAGTGGAATCTTGGCCCTCAGCAAAATAAAGAAGCAATACCCTGAAAAGGATCACTAGGATTTGGGAAAACACACACAAAAACTTGGGGATCTCCAACTCCCCATCATCAAATGCCCTTCTTGTTCCCAAACCCAAAGGGGGCCTCTCCCTCCCACACCCTCATTTCTGGGCAGTGTAGCAGGTGGTTCTGTTTCTAATTTATTTTTCGCACCCTGAGAGTGAAATCTTCCCATTCCTGGTAGGGACAGTAAGGGCCAGCCTGGCCTTCCTGCACTCTGAGCATCTCAGATGGCAATGCCCCAGGGCAAAGCTCCCCACTGCAGTGCACACCTGGGCCTCCGCCCCACAGCAGGGCAGCAGCCGCTAGAGGGGGCCACAGGCAGAAAGGCTCCAGTCCCGTGGCTGCTGTGTTCTTGGCTCAGCAGGCTCCTACCCTTTCCAAGCGGCCCACCAGCACCCCCCATGCTGCCTGCTACTGATACATTGTTAACAGAAAAGGGAAAAAAAAAAAAAAAAAACACAAAAAACCTCTGAATTAAATATGTGCTAAGGGAAGAGGCTGGAACAGTGCTCCGGGCAGCATCCTGGTTCGGATTCCTACTCGGGACGGGGCAGTGAGCCACTTTCCAGCAGCTCTCTATGCCAAATTCCTCTGGGCTATTTCAAGGCAAATAAGAATGCCTGGGAAGCCCTCTGGGCAGTCCTGGAAGGCATCACTGCAGGAGTGTCCCCTGGTCCTAAACAAGTCACTCCACCCACGGCTGACAGCCAGACACATCCCAGGCATCCGACAAGAAAGTCCCAGCCACAAAGGTGCCAGCTCTCCGCCTGGCATCCACAGGTGGACCCAGCCCAGGTCACCCTCAGAAGGAGACTTGCCCCAAGCCTCGCTTACTCTAGAAGCATCAAAGGGCGCCTCACATCACTCCTTCACACTCTTTTTCAATAAACACCCTTAACAACAAGATAGCAGCAGTTGCTGTCTCCAGTCTGTACACAGACGGTCCGCTGGGTGAGGGGGAGACTGTGAGTGGTGTAGCTGGGGCTCTGCACCTTTCCAACCTGTGCAAACCAGAACGTGCCCTTGTCCTCTGCACACTGGGGGCACCACCGTGCAGGCTCACATGTGCACACACTGGATGAGCAGACACAGCCCCCTCCGGGTATCACAGTTCGACTTTCAAGGAATGAAGATCAGCACACCGCCAGACAGGGAGTCTGGCACGTCCCCTGGGTGGCCCTGTTCGTATTTCCGGCGCTACATAAATATAATAACAGTCAACACAATGGCTTTCTAGTAATTCATAATTCCTTATGATTCATAATTCTGTATGATTCAAACCCCTCGGCTGTGTCCAGGTGCTTGATTAGGCAGCTCCTGGCACCGAGTGCCCAGGCTGTTCACTAGAGAGCCCTCAGTGGAATTCATCTCACACTGACACACTTCCACTTTTAACTCCTCTTACTGGTCATTTCTCTTCCAAAATATTTTTAGTTTCTAGAAAATTCTCTCTTATTCATCCTGCTTCTCCCTCCATGGCTTTGTATATTTCATTTTCTGGGAGATGAAGTTTCACGGAGAAGTCCCTCTGTTTGTGAGCTGAACAAATATCTAACATTATTGGTAAAAAGTTGGGTGTCACTGGGACCCTCTACCTCTTCTTCTAACTAAATCTGCTTTTCCTTAACTGCTAGTGTTCAAGATGACTATAAAACTACTTCTGGTTCAATATGTTCTTCTTTTGTTTAACAGGAATATTGCTTTGTTTTGATTTCCTATTATTTTCCATTACAGACCAGCATTTTAACAGTATTGTGCATTAAATGGGATTTTTTTACTTTTAACAAGTCTGATTAAAAGGAATAAAAGAGACCTCAGGCTCTTCACCATTCCTTGGGCAGCTCCAGAGTGTCTAGTTCTTAAAGGTTTTATGAAATTCACATTTAGAGAGACTGCAGGTCAGTGTAACCCGGACAGAACCATTACCTAGCAGAGACCATGCCCATAGTCCAGCACTGCACTGCTTTCATCTGGAGAGCAGACTGGCCTCCTTTTCTGCTAATCACGTCCACTTCCCAGAAGCCTCTCAAGTCAATTGTATTGTTTAGAGACCCAGGTCTCTGCCATCACATGGATTCTTGGAATCAGATTTGTAGCATTTGAGGGAGCAGCCACGGGTGGCTGCCAAATTCACCTCCTACTTCCCCCAGCCATATCAACCTCAGCCTTCAATGTGCAAAAATCTCCACAAAAATCATGTTTATGGAAATTATATCGCCATGGCAACTGTAAAGGTCTCACAAGTATTTTTAAAATAGCAAATTAACAAAACCCACTCATAAAAATCTAAAATCTGTTCCTTTATGAGCATTAGTGAACACACAGATTCTAACAAATACCAAATGTGTTTTGTGACATGATGGCCGAATGTCTGTAAAAAGTGCTCCTGATCTTGGATTAACTGGGGACAGAGGGTTGGATCTGTGAGAGCAAAGTTTGATTTTTCTAATAAGAGGTTGCATCTTGGATATATTCTGGAAAATAACACCAAGATCTTCTGGTGCAGAAAAATATGGGTAACAGATCTGAATTGCTGAAATACTAATTTCTTACTTTCTATTTTCACATCACTGATATTATTACCTTCCCCACTCTGCAAGACTATTCCATTTTTAACTCATAGGTTTTTAACAGTTGCATAAGCTTCTGCCGCTGTGATTTAGCCTGGCTGAATCTCTATTATAAAACCTGCTTCTCAAAAGTCTGCACACAAATCACAGAGGAGGAGGGAAAAAAATACCAGATTCAGAGGTATCCAACCAAAACCTTTTTTCTTTTTAAAATGTAATTGGTATGGCTATCAAAGGGGATCCTTTTAAGTAGATGATGCACTAATTTTTGGTGTCTTTTGTAAAGACTTAAAACGCAATAGGCGTATTTTGATGACTCTTCACATAACAAGGAATCGTTGAGGGTTTTAACAACTCAAACAGTGGAGGAAGAACAATCAAACCATGTACCTGACAACTTCTTTCTTTAGCTGGTCTCATCCTCCAAAGTGAGGTGGAGGGGAGCAGGGATAGACAAAGGAAATTGTGAGGTGGGGGGTGGGCGCAAAAGCAAAATGATGGGTCCTCCAGAGCAGAACACACACTGGATTCAGGCGGTGATTTGCTCTCCGTGAAGCCNCTCATCCTCCAAAGTGAAGTGGAGGGGAGCAGGGATAGACAAAGGAAATTGTGAGGTGGGGGGTGGGCGCAAAAGCAAAATGATGGGTCCTCCAGAGCAGAACACACACTGGATTCAGGCGGTGATTTGCTCTCCGTGAAGCCTAAGGTGAAGGGAATCACTACCCACTCCAGTATCCTGGCCTAGAGAATTCCTAGGACAGAGGAACTTGGTGGGCTACCATCCATGGCGTTGCAAAGAGTTGGACATGGCTGAACGACTTTCACAGGACACAGGACAGTAAGGTAAAATAGCTGTTACGACAGCCTGGCCTGATGCTGCAACTTCCAGAGTGATCAGAAAGACAGAGAAATAGCAAAAAGTTGCTTGTGAATGGGGAGCTAGTTCTTAAAAGGCGGACTGTATTCAGACTCACATCAGGAAAAGAGGGAGAGAGAGCGGGCTGCGTGGCCAACAGGCTCCAGGATGAAGGAGGGCGGTGGCTCCCGAGGGAGCGATGATGCTTCCGGCAATCAGA
>SJYV01037098.1:555797-578967 GCA_006410875.1 Neotragus pygmaeus | reverse complement strand
CTCCCCACGCACTCTCAGGAACGTGGCATCTCACGAGCATGAGAGCCATTTGGAAGCTGGACGCCCACGCTTTTCTGGCTTCGTGTACTGGCTGTTCCAGAGCTTCCAGGAGGAAGACTGTGTTAGAAACCAACTTCTTAGCAAAACTGGGCTGTGCGGGGGGCGGGGTGTGGACAGAGGCAGCAGTGGTGCCAAGCTGGTGGTTCAGGTTCCCACAGCCCAAGTGGGGGTCTCTGTGCCAGTCGGGGTCAGTGACTATTGACAGAGGTCTGGGCAGGACCAGGAGGACCACAAGAGAGAGTGAAATGCTGATGTTTTGCAACAGAAGGAGCAGGAAGGGGGGTGTTGTCCGAGTCTGGAGAGGGCTGGGTGCAGGAAGAGGGAGTGCTGGACTGAAGCTGCGGTCACAGCCAAGCCAGAAGGAGCTGGGAGGGCCAACACCCAGCCTCTCTCTTCCTTTCCTCTGACCCCTGCCAGTGCCTCCCATTGGCTGACACACCTGGAGGAGGTGAGGTCACATGGAGGTCAGCCTCCAGGCCAGGGATGGGTGGAGAATGGATGGCGGGTGGGGGAAGAGGTGGGGGTGGCCTCCTCTCCTGCCCACCTCTGCAAGGGCAAGCCTCACTCAGGCCCTCCAAGCATGAAAGTAGATGAGCCAGGTGGCAGGAGTGAGATGAGCCAGACAGGCTGCTGGAACAGAGCCCCCATTCACTTCCTGACTGACAGGGACATGGTCGTGGGAGCTTGATCTTATTTCATTAACCATCTCAGCACAAACAAGGAGGCAAGAACAATAATCACTTTCCTTTGGATGAGTATAAAGTGCGGCCCATGGGTGGTGATGGTGGTGGGGGAACACCATTGGGCCAAGAGTGCTGTTACACAGATCTGGAACCAGAAGCCAGGATTTGGGATCACAGCCTGGCAGGGGCCATGCTCCTCCTCAGCTCATTATCAGTCAGCAGGTGTGGCTGGGATCCTGCTCCACGCTGTGGGGTGGGTCACACTCCAGGGAACACAGAGAGAAGTAGTTGAGAAGACAAGACTAACCCATGTGAAATGACCCATGTGATTTCTTGGTGTTCAATCGCTGAGTCANCTAGCTGGAGGGATCAGGGGCTACTCTCTAGATGCAGTCTGCAGGCTTCTCGTTGCAGTGGTTTCTCTTGTTTCAAAGCACGGGCTCTAGGGCACTCAGGCTTCAGTAGTTGCAACTCCTGGCCTCGAGAGCACAGGCTCAGTAGCTGTGGTACAGGGGCTCAGTTGCTCTGCAACATGTGGGATCTTCCTGGACCAGGGATGGAACCTGAATCTTCTGTGTTGACAGGACTCTTACCACTGAGCTACCAGGGAAGCCAAAGAAGTGCTTTTTTAAAAAAAAAATTTTTATTAGATTATAGTTGATTTATAATATTGTCCTAGTTACTGCTGTTCAGCAAAGTGTATCAGTTATGTATATACATTTATCCACTCTTTTTTAGCCTCTTTTCCCATATAGGTCATTACAAAGAATCAAGAAGAGTTCCCTGTGCTATAGAGTGGGTCCTTATCAGTTATTTATTTTACATATAACATAGTAGTGTGTATATGTCAATCTAGTCTCCCAATTCGTCCCTCCCAATACCACACTTCCCCCCTGGTAACCATAAGTTTGTTTTCTACCTCTGTGACTCTATTTCTGTTTTGTAAATAAGTTCATTTGTAGCATTTTTTTAGATTCTATATATATATGCAATTATCATATGGGATTTGTCTTTCTCTGTCTGATTTCTTTCATCAGCATGAAATCTCTAGGTCCATCCATGTTGCTACAAATGGCATTATTTGTTTCTTTTACATGGCCAAGTAATATTCCATTGTGTGTGTATATACACCACATATTCTTTACCCATTCCTCCATCAATGGGATCAATGCTTGGAGATGACAAGAGACACACATGAGGCCTTTCGCTCAGGCTGTGGTCTGGAGGTCTCTGCTCTCAAAATTACCACTAGGAAAAAAAACCAAGAAACACATTTCTCCACCAATAGAGCAAACTTTAGAGACTCAGGAGCCCAGAAAAACATGGGAAAGATGCAGAGCAACCTCCTCCCATGACTCTGGGGGAAACCTCTCGTTTATATTATTTTCCTACTCAGCAGGTCACCTCTTCTTCCCCAGTTTACCCCAAACTATTTTGCTTTCTGGGATTCCCAGGTAGCTCAGTGGTAAAGAATCTGTCTGCCGATGCAGGAAACGTGGATTCTAGCCCTGGGTTGGTGAGATACCCTGGGGGAGGAAACTGCAACCCACTCCAGTATTCTTGCCTGGAGAATCCCATGGACGGAGGCGCCTGGTGGGGTACAGTTTGGGGGGTTGCAAAGAGTTGGACACGATGGAGCAACTGAGCTTGCGTGCACTTTGCTCTCTGGTTGCTCTATAATCCCATTCAAGATCTAAAAGGCGAGTCATAGTTCCTGGCATTCCTCCCCTTCTGGAGATGACCAAGACGCACCCAGCACTGGTCTAAGAAATGTCACGCTTCTACCTCCAAGTGTGCTTCTGGACATCACAGTTCTACACTTGAACCTGGGAGAGCAAGGGAGCATGTTGGCTACTCTCCCTGATTCCCGATGGGAGAGGGAACAAAAAAGACAGAGGCTGGCTATGAGCCAAGCAGACTGAGAGACCGGTTCCTAGTTTTCCCAGCCATGGACTCAACTTCTTGGAGTTGGAGTGGAGTGAGACGAGGAGATTGCTATGTGAAGAACAGGTTTGACTCCCACACCCTGTCTCAACTCTCTGTGCTTCTCCAAATTCCCTCTGTGGGGTGAGGAGGAAGGAGGGAATTACACCAGCTCCTCAGCCATTCCCAGCTACACTCAACCCTCCTACAAAATATGAATCAGCGCCGGTGGCGGAGACAGAAACCAGGAGGTTATTTTGAGATCTGTGAGCTCTGCCTCTCCCTAGGACCTTTGGGACAAATGTCTGCTGGGGACAAGGTACCATTCTGAGGTGAACACCATCAGTCAACCTCCAAGAGAATTTTAGGGAGCTTGAACTCTGTCCTACGCAACTTGGAGACAGACGCCTGGGAGGTCCCCATGCCTTCCCCTCAAGAACACTGTCTCCTGTGCCCTTCCAGCCTCTCAGAGCCAGTTCCCAGCTTTCTAGGCAATTCTGATGGAGTTTCATAAATTCAAAGGACACAAATATCCTTTTTCCTCTCTTCAAAAATATCCACACAGTTTGAATCTAGTCTGGAGTGTTACTTAAGTAGCTTTTACTCAGGCACATCTACAAGATAAAGTATGTATCATCCCTCCTTCAGCAGAGCTTCTCTCACTTTGCTATCCATGGAGTTGTCGTTCGGTCGCTCAGTCCTGTCTGATTCTTTTCGACCCCATGGACTGCAGCACGCCAGGTTTTCCTGTCCTTCATTATTTCCCAGAGTTTCCTCAAACTCACGTCCATTGGGTCGGTGATGCCATCTCATCCCCTGTCGCCCCCTTCTCCTCTTGCCTTTGATCTTTCCCAGCATCAGAGTCTTTTCCAATGAGCGTGGGGGATCCTGTCCAAATGCAGATTCTGACTCCACAGGTCTAGGGGGGAGCCTGAGATTCTCCATTTCTAACAAGCTCTGAAGTGAGGCCAATACTGCTGGAGCCCAGGCCACCCTGTGAGTGTGGAGGATCTAGGATGGAGTAGGTGAACCCAGAGGAGATTTCTGGGGGAGGTTCTTGCCTTGAGGTTGCCTCCAGTCTGAGAGGAAAGTAAAACACAAAGAAGGCGAGAATGGGGTAAGAGCCGCCAGGCAGAACGCTACAGTGTGCGGGAGGGGTAGGTCACGTGATTAAGGCCGGGGCATCCTAAGACATCAGGGAGGATGTCGAAGCAGAAGCATGGCACAGAAGAGGGAAGTAGGGGCGGGCAGCAGGAGGGCAAGGGGCGGGGAGTGGGCAACACGCGCATGGGATCGTGGGAAATAAGGACCCTGGAGCAGGAGCACGGGGCCAGGATTGCCTCTCAGAGCAGGGCGCTGAGCCAAGAAACGCTAGGAGCTCATTGGAGGTTGTCCATGGGGGCAGTGGCGACAGGTCTAAAAATTCAGCCCTAGGACCTGAAATTTAACAGAAGAAAGAAAGCTTCTGTGGTCAGAATGGTGCTATAAGAAGCTAAGTCAAATGGTAGTGGAGGCATGCCTGGGGCTAAGGGCAGGGGGGGCGGAGTTAGTGTTTCATGGCACTGAGTTTTAATTTGAAAAGATGAAAAAGTTCTGGAGCTGGACGGTGGTGATGGTTGCACAACAATGTGAAGGAACTTGATGCCACTGAAAACCACACACATAAAAATGGCTTAAATGGACAATTTTATGTTATATCTATTTTATCACAATAAAAAAAGTTATAGTGGAGGCTGAGGTCATAAAAAGATGGCACTACTATGTAAAAATGACTAAAAAATTTAAATAGGACTAAGATCCAAGCCCACCCTAGACTGAGGAGATGCTGGAAAATGGACCTCCTGAAGTAAACTAAAATCTGGAACTCTTTCAACCCCAAACCCCACCCCCTCTCCACTTCACTCTCCTATCATAATGTGCGATGCTTATGTTCTTAAGGATTTGAAAGAAAAACAACCACATTACAAATGGGTTTCTGTTGAGTCTTTGAGCTTGACCTGCTCATCTTGAGTCACTAGGAGCTGCTCCGCAGGCAGTGCACGGATCTCCTTGCTCAGCAGCCTGCAGGTGAGAGAGCAAGCCAACGATGAGGAAAGGCCAGCTCTTAAAATGCCCAGGCTCAGAGTCCTTGGGAATATGCAGCTGTTTCCTGTCTCTGCAAAGGAGTTCAGGAAAAAAGGGATGGCTGAACCGGTAGAGAATGAAAACAAACTGTGAAGAGAACCTACCAACCATCCAAATTGGAAACCTTCCCAAGAAGAAAATAGTGGCCACCCTAAGAGGCCAGAGGAGCAAAGAGACAGGTCTGTCTGCAGTCAGAGGCGTGGACATGCTTGGGCTAGAGAAGGGGCTGCACAGAACAGAATGCCAGCATGCTGTGGCAATGTTTCTACCAGGCGCGGGCTGTGAAGTTGGCTTGCCTGAAAATCAAGGATGAGCCTCAAGCCAGACAACTAGAAGAAATCCCTGACAGGATTGTGGGGTTGAGGAGGGAGTCTGGGAAAACCAAACAAGTTTCCTCAGGTCAGAGGGGAGGCAGGTAGAGGAGAAAGGAAACCTTAGAAAAGCGAAGCAGCTCCCCTAAAACCCGTTATGTTGATCCGTCCAATGGAGAGACTCCAGAGCGATACCCCATCCCAACCCATCCGTCAGGGTAAGCTCGGACGGCCAGGGTTCCAGGGAGCTGTGAAGATCCCGGAATCCAGGCAAGTTCTCTGCCCCTGAGCAGTTTCTGCCCCAGCTTTCTGCCTCCACCCTCTGTAGGTAATGGGGCGAATCCAGTGGCTGCTTTTAAGTCATTAATAGGAACAGAGCTTGATGATATTTCCTGACTCAGGGCAGCCTAGTCAGACTCTTAATTTCTCTTTGGAAATCCATCATCTGGGATAAAAGCATCACTACCGCTCTCCCATGTAATCCCGGGCTCCTCCCGGGTCATCAGAGAAATCCCCCTGTCTCCAGTGATAACGCCAAGGAAGTAACTCGTGCTAGAGGTGGTGGTGGGGGGATGGTTGTTGGATCTCTCCTTTTACTTATGTTCTCATGCCTAAGTGGTTAAGAACTCCTTCCTGAAGTCTCTCCTCAGTCCCTCTTACTTCAAGGAAAAGTATTTGTTTTCTTCAAGAGAAAATGTTAAAAGGACATGGGTCTTGTTGNGTAGGGGTCTGTGCTGAGTGAGCGGTAGCACCTGTAGGTGCCCCCGTGGGCTGGGGTCACAGGGCTCCAGGAGAACTCGGCCTGGTACCGCCCGTCTCGGTCCTGGGAGCGCAGACGCAGGGGCCGATGGGCTGCCCCCTCCTTGGACAGAAGGAAAGTGTCCGTCCTGTCTCCTGACTGACACAGCAGGGTCACGGCCTCCCCCGGGGCCACCGAGGGGCCGGGCCGCACCGAGAGGGAGGGGCTGTCTCTGAGCCGTCCTGCAGGGGGGAGGGGGTGTGGGCGCCGGGCGGGCTCAGAGCGAGGCTCCGCGGGCGTCTCTGGCCCTCAGCGCTGTCTCTGTTTCTCCGAGTCTCTCGCCTCCCCCGCCCCGTCTCTCTGTTCCTCCCTGGGACCCCTCCCCCTGGTCCCAGCATCACCCCGGGGCCCCCCCGGTGGGGCCTGTGCAGAGTCTGGTCCCCGATTGACCCGCTGGGCCCTCACCTGCCACCAGCAGCTCCAGGGGCTCGCTGGGGGCCGACCACTCGGAGGAGAGGCCGTGTCCACCGTAGCACCTGTACCGGCCCCCGTGGATGGTGCCCACGGGGCCCAGGGGGAAGTCGGCCTGAGAGAGCCCCCCCTGGGGCCTCCGGGCAGGGCGCTGGGGGAGGTCCTGTCCCCCCTCCTTGGACAGAGCGAATCTGGTGTAGCCGACGTCAGAGCGACATTGGAGGGTCAGGTTCTGTCCAGAGGCGACGANGCTAACTCTTACATCTATACATGACTATTGGAAAAACCATAGCTTCGACTATGTTGGCATGTGACAGATTAAAAAACCCAAAGTATGAGTGACAGGTAGGCCAAAAGAGTAAACAAAAGAGTAAACAAATTCTCGATTTTAATGTATATTCTACCCGTCAACCCTATTCTCCCCCTCCACTCTGTGTTCACCATCTCCAGACTTACAGTAAGAACCACGTGCATCTCCTCCATGGTTGGTGTGTTGGTGTGGTGCCAATGCCCTGATGCCTAGGGTTGGTGGGTGAGGGACTCCATGCAGACTCCATGGGACGCAAACAGCACTGGGGAGTACTGCTCACTCCTTCCTTCCTGGGTCTACCTTTAAGGATTGTGTGAGTCTACCTCCAAGTCCTTACATCCTCATATGGGGCAGACCAGCTCTCAGTCCTCAGGGGAACCCATGCAGGAACACTGATGGTACCTTGTGGGAGGTTCTGCATTAAGCTCAGAGGAGAAGCTGGCAGGGAAAATAAAACACAGCCCTCCCATCCAAGTGTGGGCCCAAGCAATCATGACCTTGCGATCTTGCCAAGGTCATGGCTTTTCTTTGCTTTCCTTTACCCCAAATCGATTCCCAAGCCCCAGGATTAGACACCTCTCCTCGGAATGGACTCAGAGTCCAGCCACAGGCACTGAGGTCCCCAGACCTTGGAAACCCAGCCACGCCCAACCTGGGGATTTTGGCATATCAGCCACTTGTCCCCCTTTCTGCCTCGAAACACAGAACCCTAGCTATAGGACCTAAGATGGTTATGTTTATTTTTCTCCTCCCTGAGTCAGGCCACAGCGCGATCCCTGGAAAGATTCCACTTCTACGTTCAATCCATATTACCTCTCAGAGCAGCCCAGGCCGAAGGGTGAAGGGCGGCTCTCCCATGCCCTCCCAGCATGCTGCAATCATTGATTGTTGGCTTGAGGCTGGTTTCTTTGAGGTCTGCAAGTGATTCTTGGACTTCACACTGAGATGTCAAAAAGAGGAGTTACCAATACCAGAAAGACTTCTCCAAAATAGCTCTGCAGCACTGGGACTTACTCCAGCTCTGACTGAAGCATTCAGATGCCTGACGGGCCCCCAGGGAAGGCCGGGAAGGCAGCCGGGTCAGTCTCAACCAGCCACTGCAGGGCAGGCCAGTTATGTGCACTGCCCACTGGCCCCAGCCTCCCCAGAAACTTACTTCATTATGATCAGGTGTATTTCTTGATAGATGTGCTGATGGAGCAGAGAAATGGCTCGCACTTCCAAATGGCTGCAATAAGCTTCTGCACCACCTTGGGGTTTTACTTTTTGGCATTCCTGAGAAAATTCCTCTTGGCATCTGGGCCCTGCAAGCCAATGCCATCTTGTACCATGACTTTTTTTCCCATGGCACCAGGTGGTCCCTGACTGAGGTGGAGCTGGTAGAACTCAAGTGACAGGAAAGCACTTACACTGGGTGTAGCCACTTGGATTTAGGTGCAGTTGCTATACCTAAACTATGTGAGTTCAGAATGTTGGACTTTTAACTGTATAATTTTTAACTTCTTATTTTAAAATACTTTCAAACCTAACAGAAAAGTTTCAAGAATAATACAGAAATATCCTGTCTACCCTTTGCCCAGATTGCCAGTTTTTTAACACTGGATTAGACTTGTTTTGTCCTTCTCTCTCTTTATCTTTACATATTATTATCTTTTATTTTGAACCATTTGTAAACAGGCTGCATACATCATGGGTTTCTATTCCTTAATACTTCAATGTGTTTCCAAAGACAATTCTCTTACATTTCCACAGTACTCTTACCAATTTTAGGAAACACAATATGGATACAATGTTTTTTCCTAATCTACAGTCCATGTTCCAATTTTGTCAATTGTCCCACTAATGTACTTATTGGTATTCTTTTTCCCTCCAGTACAGAATCCAGTACCCTTAAGATTATACTTTATATTTAATGATCATGCTTTTTTGTATCCTTTAATCCTTCACAATGATGATACTGTGATGATACCACATGACAGGTATTTTGTAGAATGTCCCTCAACTTGGGGCTTATCTGATATTTCCTCATGAATAGATTCAGATTACACACCCCTGGTTAGAATACCACAAAAGTAATGTTGCGTCCCTCTCAGGATATCATGTCCAGAGGCATGCAATGTCTGTCTGTCCATCCTTGATGATGCTAATTTTTTAAACAGCTTTATCGGAGAAGGCGATGGCACCCCACTTTAGTACTCTTGCCTGGAAAATCCCATGGACGGAAGAGCCTGGGAGGCTGCAGTCCATGGGGTCGCGAAGTCGGACACGACTGAGCGACTTCACTTTCACTTTTCACTTTCATGCATTGGAGAAGGAAATGCCAAACCACTGCAGTATTCTTGCCTGGAGAATCCCAGGGGCGGGGGAGCCTGGTGGGCTGCCGTCTATGGGGTCGCACAGAGTCGGACACGACTGAAGCGACTTAGGAGCAGGATTGAGGTATAAATCACATACCGTGGCATTCACCCATTTAATCACGCAATGGCTTTTAGCATAGTCAGGTGGTGCCACCATCACCACTGATCAATTTTAGAATGTCACTGTCACTCCGAAAAGAAACCCTATACTCATTACCAGTTATTCCCCCTGACCTCCCAACCACATCACTCCTCCCCGACAACTATTTCCTGTCTCTATGGATTGGCTTATTCTGGACATATCATACAAATGGAATCACATAGTGTATGGTCCTTGGTGACTGGCTTCTTTCTTCTAGAAGGTTTTCAAGGTCTGCTGCTGCTGCTGCTGCTGCTAAGTCGCTTCAGTCGTGTCCGACTCTGTGCGACCCCATAGACGGCAGCCCACCAGGCTCCCCCGTCCCTGGGATTCTCCAGGCAAGAATACTGGAGTAGGTTGCCATTTCCTTCTCCAATACATGAAAGTGAAAAGTGAAAGTGAAGTCACTTAGTCCTGTCCAACTCTTTGCAACCCCATGGACTGCAGCCTACCAGGCTCCTCCATCCATGGGATTTTCCAGGCAAGAGTACTGGGGTGGGGTGCCATTGCCTTCTCCGTTTAAAGGTCTAGGTAATGTAATTTTGTTCACCCAGCCAAGAGGCTGTCTGGTTTCTCCACTGCATGATTCTTCCCCTTGCAATTAAGAAGCATTCTGTGGAGAAACACTTTAAGATCATGCAGATATCCTGCTTCTCATCAAAATATCCCCCTAGATTTAATTTGATGGCTATTGCCCGAACAAATCTTTATTAAAATGGTTTACTAAGATTGATTGCCTCCACTGCTCTCCCCTCCATCCCCACCTACACTTAGCCGTTGTTGACTGCTGACCCAGCTCTTCCCAGTCCCATGGTGGCTGTCCTCAATGAATCCGCCACAGAGCAAGCCCTCTGGCCCAGGGATGGGGAGGCCAACATCCTGCCTCTGCCCCACATCCCTCTCCCGAGTAGCTGAAACACCAAGGACCCTCAAGAGACACACTTGCTGTGGCACAGCCCTCCTCTAGTCCCATCTCAGACTTGGGAACAGAATCCCTTCCTTCTGAGTCAGGAAGGCTAAGAATTGACATGAACGCCCATGTCCCTCAGGTAAGGGACACACTTACTAGGTTAAGGGAGTAAGGATGTGCTCTTGACCCCACCTTCACAACCAAAAGTCAGCCGCACACACATCTCCCCTCCGACAAGTGCCTACTGGACCCTGCCAGGTGCTGTGGGAGGTGGAAGGTGATATAGCATGGCCCCACCCTTCAAGGAGATGATTCCAGTACAAAGATTAAGACAACAGAAGAATAGAATCTAAGGAAAATAAGAGAAATGTCCTAAATGGCCTGACAGTCCCAGGAAGGAGGAGCACCCCACACAGGAATGGTCAAGAAGGGCTTGGAAAAGCAGGGCCTGGGAGGTGGGCCTGGGAGGTGGGCAGGATTCAGACCTGGTGGTGCAGGAGGATGCTCCAGGCAGGGGTCCAGAGGGGCACCATAAAACCATGTGTTTCAGTTCGATTAAATTAAAGGGAGGGAAAGAAGAAGCGAAGCTTGTCGAATCCTGCTGGGTCCAATGTGGAATGTGAGCTTAGTCCATGGACAATAGAGAGCTGTTGCAGGTTTCAGAGAAGCAGAAAGAAACTGGCAGAGCTGAGCTATGGGCAGAGATGGGCTTAATCTGCTAACATGGAATTTCCATTAAAACCATAGGCGCACTGAGCTGTAGCGCAGGAAGACCCACGTCCATCTGAGGTGCTATGGGCGTGCTTTTCTGCCGCCTGGCCGAAAGGTGACTCTTAGGCCCACACAGTATCCACGACCAGGGCCAGAGCCCATGCGTCCCCAGGAAGAGGGGACATTTCCACCTCAGAAATGGCCCACGTTTCAACTCATGCTGCCGGTGCCATGTTTTTGTGTTTTCACTGAGAAAGTTTTCCTTCTTTCTGAGATGTTTCTTTTTTAAAACAAAACAGAAAATAAAACATGACAACCTCCCAAACAATGTTTGTTCCGGAAGCCTCCAGGTGGCTCACGTCTCGCCCATCTGGGCCTCGCCTTCTGAGACGCGGATCCCCGACTGGCAGAACTTGGAGGCGGTCGTGACCAAAAGGTGCCCCAGCTATCTCCCTTCCTCAGAAGCACCTGCCTGAAGGTGCTCCTGTCACAGGAAGCTCCCGAAGTGCTGAACAGAAAGTGGCCAAATGCTGAGACTGGAAGGCAGGGCAGGGAGAGGAGCAAGAAGCTCTGGATTTGCTAAACACCACCGAGCCATGCGTGCTGAAAGTGATACTTATGGTAGGTAGCTAGATCTCAGTAAAGCTTATGAGGGGGAAGGCTGGGGCAGTGAGAAGAAGGGACTCTGGGTGATGGGTCTGGATATGGTCACTGATGAGTCACGTGTTGTCCCCTGCAGCTCTCATCAAATCTTTATAATACCTGCACACTTGTTTAATTTGACAAATAAGTAATTAACCCTCTAGTACAGGGCTTCCCAGGTGGTACAGCAGTAAAGAATTTGTCTGCCAGTGCAGGAGACTCTGGAGACGTGTGTTTGATCCCTGGGTTGAGATCTCCTGGAGAAAGAAATGGCAACAGACAAAGGAGTCTGGCAGGTTATAGTCCACGGGGTTGCAAAGAGTTGGACACAACTGAGCAAGTGTGTGAGTGCGTGCGCGCGTGCACACACACACACACACACACACACACACACAAGTTCCAGGCACCAGGGTGGGCAGGAAGGCCTGGGGCTGGGAAAGTGATGTGAGATTGTGGGTAAGAGCCTCAGGTCCTGGAGGAGGCCTGTTCTCTGTAAAATGAAGTAGTCAGATGGCCCTAAAGCTTCCTGACCCTGAGAAAGGTGGACCGTTTTCTTTATTGAAGTTTCAGACAAGTGACAGGCTCTTCTCTGCAAACACCAAATCATTCTTGGCTTCAGGGTTAAACTTCTCAGTCATTGAAGATCAAAGCCTACAGAAGGCCTGGCCGTGGACCCTACACATTCCAGGTTCTGGGACAGCCCTAGTCTCACGTCATTTTATTCTTCTCAAGAAAAATGCCTTATTCAATGAACTTAAGACCTTTTATAAAATAAACGCATGTAACTATCCATCAACAGATGAATGAATGAAGATGTGGTATATAGATACGATGCAATATTAGTCAGCCATAAGAAAAGAATGAAATATACCATTTGCAGCAACAAGGATGGACCCAGAGATGATCATACTAAGCAAAGTAGGTAAGAAAGAGAACAACAAATACCATACGATATCACTAATATGTGGAATCTAAAATACAGCACAAATGAACATATCTATCAAACATATCCACCAGACAGAGAGCTGACTTGTGAGATCCTGGGGCGTGTGCAGAGGCTTGGGAGTTTGGAATTAGCAGTTACAAACTATTAAATATAGGATGGATAAACAGCAAGGTCCTACTGTATAGCACAGAGAACTATATTCAATATTCAATATCTTCTGATAAACCATAATGGAAAAGAATGTGAAAAAGAATATATATATGTGTGTGTATATATATATATACATTTGAATCATTTTGCTGTACCTCAGAAATTAACATTATAAATCAATTATATGTCAAAAAAATTAATTTAAAAAATGAAATTCTGTCATTTTCAACAGTGTGGACTGACCTGAAGGTTATTACGCTTAGTGAAACGTCAAAGATAAATACTGTGTGATTATCACTTATATGTGGAATCTAAGAAAAGAAATGAATGAACATAACAAAACAGAAACACAGAGGGAACAAACTAGTGGTTATTAGTGGAGAGAAGAAAAGGAAGAGGGGCAAGACAGCGGCAGGGGATTCAGAGATACAAACTGCTATGTATAAAATAAGCTACAAGGATGTATCATACAGCACAGGGAATACAGCTAACACTTTGTAATGATTTTAAATGGAGTATGATCTATAAATACACTGCATCACTATTTTGTACACCTGAAACTAATATAATATCATAAATCTGCTATACTTCAATAAAAATACACTCTTCCAAGGCCAAGCCCACCTTTTGCCCAGGTGATGGGGTTTCAAGGCTACAAACCACCAATATGGCCTCCAAGATGAATGAATGGTTTCCTTGGACTCATGAGCTGGGAAGTTCAAACACAAACCTAAGAACTGCCTAACTTTTGTAGTAAGATAATGACAGGTAAAACTTAAAGGGCATTTGTGTGTGTGCCTGTGTGTGCACTTACATGCACACTCACACACCAACCTGATGCTCCCACAGCCTTTTAGCAAACAGTAAAGTTGTCCTCAGAGACATGTCCCTCGCAGAGGCCCAGAGCTCGGGGGTTATAATGGCAGAACCTTCTCATAAATGGTAAACCGAGCCCTAGAGGCCAGACACTGTTCCTCCCTCGCCTCCAGTGTGTCAAGTGTGTGAGGTCCAGGCGGGGCCCAGCAGGAGGTCCCAGCTCTTGGCTCTGAGCTAAGTGGGACCAGAGGCTGAAAAAGCCTCCTTGCTTAGGGCTCTGCTGCCCGCCCTAATGACACGGAGAGGAAATTCCAGGACTGATCTTGGAAACAAAGGAAATTTTGTTCATGTTAGCTGGTAAAGATAACCCCCTTTCTGACCATGGAGTGCTTCATGGTTAAACAGAACACAATAGCCTTATGAGATGGTAGAGCAGGGGTTATTTCCATTTCACAGATGGGGAAACAGGCTCAGCGAGGAAGGGGCTCAGAACTACACACATATGAAGAACCAGATCAAGCTCAGGGGCCTCCTAACTCCCTGGGGCTTTGTGAATCTGATGCACTAGAGATGTGACTTAGTCCAGTGCCCTCCAGGTCACCCGCTGTGTTTACCCTCCCCCTCGACCTGTGCATTGCAGGACCACTTACAAGCCAATGTATGAAAGTCACTGTGCAAGTGACACCTGTTCAGCGAGTCTCCCGTGGAACGTATCCTTTCATGAGTGGGGTCACAGCCTGGGCAGTGACACTTTGAGGAGTGACCAGCTCAGGTTCAGTAACATGAATTGCATCCACATTTCTTCTGAGATGTTGCAAGCATCGGAGCTGCTGTAGGGAGCAGACACGGTCAGCCAGCAGGTGATCCTGAGGAAGTTGGTGTCAGACTCAAGTGTAGACCCAGGAGCGTGCCGAGCAGAGGAGAACGGACTCGCTGCCTTCTNAGGGGCAAGACAGCGGCAGGGGATTCAGAGATACAAACTGCTATGTATAAAATAAGCTACAAGGATGTATCATACAGCACAGGGAATACAGCTAACACTTTGTAATGATTTTAAATGGAGTATGATCTATAAATACACTGCATCACTATTTTGTACACCTGAAACTAATATAATATCATAAATCTGCTATACTTCAATAAAAATACACTCTTCCAAGGCCAAGCCCACCTTTTGCCCAGGTGATGGGGTTTCAAGGCTACAAACCACCAATATGGCCTCCAAGATGAATGAATGGTTTCCTTGGACTCATGAGCTGGGAAGTTCAAACACAAACCTAAGAACTGCCTAACTTTTGTAGTAAGATAATGACAGGTAAAACTTAAAGGGCATTTGTGTGTGTGCCTGTGTGTGCACTTACATGCACACTCACACACCAACCTGATGCTCCCACAGCCTTTTAGCAAACAGTAAAGTTGTCCTCAGAGACATGTCCCTCGCAGAGGCCCAGAGCTCGGGGGTTATAATGGCAGAACCTTCTCATAAATGGTAAACCGAGCCCTAGAGGCCAGACACTGTTCCTCCCTCGCCTCCAGTGTGTCAAGTGTGTGAGGTCCAGGCGGGGCCCAGCAGGAGGTCCCAGCTCTTGGCTCTGAGCTAAGTGGGACCAGAGGCTGAAAAAGCCTCCTTGCTTAGGGCTCTGCTGCCCGCCCTAATGACACGGAGAGGAAATTCCAGGACTGATCTTGGAAACAAAGGAAATTTTGTTCATGTTAGCTGGTAAAGATAACCCCCTTTCTGACCATGGAGTGCTTCATGGTTAAACAGAACACAATAGCCTTATGAGATGGTAGAGCAGGGGTTATTTCCATTTCACAGATGGGGAAACAGGCTCAGCGAGGAAGGGGCTCAGAACTACACACATATGAAGAACCAGATCAAGCTCAGGGGCCTCCTAACTCCCTGGGGCTTTGTGAATCTGATGCACTAGAGATGTGACTTAGTCCAGTGCCCTCCAGGTCACCCGCTGTGTTTACCCTCCCCCTCGACCTGTGCATTGCAGGACCACTTACAAGCCAATGTATGAAAGTCACTGTGCAAGTGACACCTGTTCAGCGAGTCTCCCGTGGAACGTATCCTTTCATGAGTGGGGTCACAGCCTGGGCAGTGACACTTTGAGGAGTGACCAGCTCAGGTTCAGTAACATGAATTGCATCCACATTTCTTCTGAGATGTTGCAAGCATCGGAGCTGCTGTAGGGAGCAGACACGGTCAGCCAGCAGGTGATCCTGAGGAAGTTGGTGTCAGACTCAAGTGTAGACCCAGGAGCGTGCCGAGCAGAGGAGAACGGACTCGCTGCCTTCTACAGCATGCTCCTCCTGCTGTTGGCAGGTCTGCGCTCCAGCTGAGATGCAAAGTCAAAGGAGATGAGGTCCCTGTACACCATATGTTTGATAGACAGTGCTCTTAAGGAACACAAACTCACCAAAGAAAGGAAGTCTGGGAAGGATGGAGAAAGCCACAATCTTAAGATCATCTGGAAGGTGTTATGGGCTGAACAGTGTCCCCTCAGAAGTCCTACCTCCCAGTGCCTCCACACGTGACTGTGTTTGGAGATAAGGTCTTTAAAGAGGTAAATTAATGAAATCGAGGTTTTTAGGATGGGCTCTAACTCAATATGATTGGTATCCTTGTAAGAAGAGAGATGTGGCCACAAAGACACACAAAAAGAAGATCTTGTGAAGCCACACGGAAAAAGTGGTCACCTACAAGCCAAGGAGAGAGAATTCAGGAGAAACCAGTGCTCCTAACACCTTGCTCTTTGACATTTTCTCTTCTTGAAGCCATCTGGTCCATGGTATGTGTTATGGCAGCCCTAACAAACCAATACAGGCCTCAGTGAGCTGGTGACATCTGAGCAAAGGTAAAGGATATGAACAAGTGAGCTGGTGACATGTGAGCAAAGGTAAAGGATATGAACAAGGAATCCACATAGATGTCTGTAGAACAAGTACTCCAGCAAATGCAAAAGCCTTGAGGTGAGAAGATGCTTCCAACATAGTCAGGAAACAATGAAGAGGCCAGTGGGCTGGAGTACAGTAAGCAAGAAGGAGAGGAGATGAAATCAGAAAGACAGTGGGAGAGATGCTGTTCCTCACACCACAGTGGTGCTGTGTTATCCAATATGATGGCCATTGTGGCTAGTGGGCACTTGAATGGGGTTAGTCCAAACTGAGATTCAATGCCAGTATAAAATTCACAACAGATTTTTGAGAACCTAGTACACAAAAAAAGAAGCATAAAATATCTTGTCAATAATTTTTATATTGGTACACATTGAAGGACAAAATTTTGGATACACTCAGTTAAGTACAGTATACTAATAAAGTTAATTTCACCTTTTCCTTTTTTATAACACAGGCACTAGAAAATTTTAGACTATACCTGTGGCTCATGTTTTATTTATTTTGAAAATTTCTGGCCTAGGGTCTGGTGGGTCATCATGAGGACATGAGGTTTTACTCAAATGATATGAGAGCCACTGAAGGGTTTCCAAGTGACAGGATCTGACTCACTTGGGTTTTTAAAAGGATCACTCTTACTGCCATACTGAGGACAGACTATGAACAAGGTCAGTAAAGGCAAGCAGCCCATTAAGAGGCCATTGCATTCTGGAGAAGATGGAGGATTAGACCAGCAGGGCAGACACAAGGTAGGCAGAAGTGATCAGATACTGACTATATTTTGAAAGCAGAGCCAAGTATTTCCTGACAGACTGGGCACGGGGTGTAAGAAAAAGAGGAGTCAAGGATGAATCCCAGACTCTGGCCTGAGCTACTGGAAGGATGCCATTGCTGATGGGGAAAGATGAGGGAGAAGTAGATTTGGGAAAGAAAGTCAGAAGGCTGGTTTTGGGTAAGTTAAGTCTATGATGCTCCCTTGGCTTCCAAGGAGAGATGTTGAGAAGAAGTCAGTTGGATATAAGAGTCTGGAGGTCAGGGGAGAGTCTGAGCTGGAGATCTGGATCTGGGAGTCATCATCACGAGGATTTAATTTACAGCCAGGAGACTGAGCGAGAACATCACAGGGGTGAGTGGGGGCGGAAAAGAGAACAAGATCAAAGAGAAAATCAAGATCAAGAAGATCGAGTGCCTGGGGAACTCCCAAGTTAAAAAACTGATGAGATGAGCAAAGGAACGTATAAAGAAAACTAGAGAGTGTCGTGTTCCAGAAGCCAAGTAAAGGCAGTGTTTTCAAGGAGGGAGTGAGCAATTGTGTCCAATGCAACTGCAAAGTCTGGGAAGATGAAGACAGAACTGACCACTGGATTCAGCTAATTTGAAGGAGACTGGTGATCCTGATAAGCACACTTTAGGCAAATGATGGAGGTAAAAACATGCTTAGAGTGGGCTGAAGGGGGACTGATGACAACAAATCTAAAGGGGAACAGAGAGATGGGCAAGGGGCAGAGGTGAGGGTAGGACCAAGAGAGCCCATTTGAAAAAGGTGAGAGACACTTTCAGCATGTATACGTGCTAAGAATGAGTCATTCAACAAAAGAAAACTGATGATATCAGAAAGAGTGGCAACTCTTCTGGTGTTTTCCTAATCTCCAGAGTATGCTTATATTGCATTTTCTGTCTTATCAACCATAGATGTCATTTATTGACTTTTGTTATGATGCGTAAGAGCTAGCTTACTTTTATCATTCCTCACTCTTTTCCACTCTTATCTCAACATGACCCCATTGTCCTGATACATTACTATTTCAGTGCATCTGCTGATTTCCTTGGTCGCCTTTATTTCTTGGTCTATCAACTTCAGACAGCAAGTCTTGATCACTTACTTCACATGAGGAGGGTATTCACGCCTATACCCTACCCTCTACACATTAGTCAGTTGTGGTAGGTTGTGCTGGGAAATAACAACATTAACACAACAGCAGAAAAATCTCAGTTTTATTTCTCACTCATGTGACATGTCATGCCCTGCTTCCGTTGTCCTCTTTATTCTGAGAACCAGGTAGAAGAGCACATCTGAGACCTGCCATTCTCACGAGAGAAAGAAGAGAACAGCGGCAGAGCCTCACAATGCCCCTGAAAACCTCTGCTCAGGCCCAGCATATGTCACTCCCACTCACTCATTGGCCCAAGTGAGTCACATGGCCAAGCCTGATCACGTTGGGCAGGGAAGGAAACAGTCTCTTCCCACAGGAATCATGGCATTAAGTGGGTATGTGACATCGTCTTTCAGTTCCGTTGCTCAGTTTTGTCCAACTCTTTCCGACACCATGGACTGCAGGCAGGCTTCCCTCTCCATCACCAGTTCTCAGAGCCTACTCAAATTCATGTCTATCGAGTTGGTGATGCCGTCCAACCACCTCATCCTCTGCCATCCCCTTTTCCTCCCACCTTCAATCTTTCCCAGTATCAAGGTCTTTTCCAATGAGTCAGTTCTTCGCATCAGGTGGCCAAAGTATTGGAGTTTCAGCTTTAGCATCCGTCCTTCCAATGAATATTCAGGACTGATTTCCTTTAGGATTGATTGGTTGGGTCTCCACAGTTCAAAAGCATCAATTCTTCAGTGCTCAGCTTTCTATACAGTCCAACTCTCACATCCATACATGACTACTGGAAAAACCATAGCTTTGACTAGACGGACCTTTGTTGGTAAAGTAATGTCTCTGCTTTTTAATATGTTGTTGATAAAGTAATGCCTCTGCTTTTTAATATGCTGTCTAGGTTGNTCCACAGTTCAAAAGCATCAATTCTTCAGTGCTCAGCTTTCTATACAGTCCAACTCTCACATCCATACATGACTACTGGAAAAACCATAGCTTTGACTAGACGGACCTTTGTTGGTAAAGTAATGTCTCTGCTTTTTAATATGTTGTTGATAAAGTAATGCCTCTGCTTTTTAATATGCTGTCTAGGTTGATCATAGCTTATCTTTCAGTGGATAAATGGAAATAACAATTTATTCTATCAAAATTGACCTGTCAATTTCTATAAGCTGTTTTTTTTTTTAATTTTATATTGCCAAGGAAAAAAATCTTACATCCACCTTTATAGCTATTATTAAGTAGTCTTCAGTGCTTTGCCTGTGGTTGGTTTTAGAAGTTAAAAACCACTGAGATGCATTCATATCATTATGACTAAGCAAATACTCTTCACTACAGAATCAAAGAGACCCATATTGTGCACCACTGCTCACAGACCGACACTAAGACTTAAAAGAGCCTTTCCTATATTCCACCACTTGCCTAAAACCAGGTCACAGTTTGATTTGCTTCCTAGTTAAGCTATACCTTTAATACCGTGTTTTTTGTTTTTCCCAAAGTTGCTATTTTTTCTTTTTTTAAATTGTTGATAGAAGAAACATCTGCCTTCTACATCATATCCCTAATATCCTCAAATTCTTTTTCATTTAGTGTTTGGAATCCTCTATTCTTTTTGAAGCCTACTGACCTCCTGATGTAATTGGGTAGTTGCTTCATTTGGAGATCTTGATACTTTTACACAGCTTTTTGTCTTTACTGCAGTTACTAATTGCCTTCTGTTTTTCTTGCTTTCTGTTTTGTATCACCACTTTAATCTCTTACAGTGTACCAATAATACTCTCTACTCTGTGGAATGTCCCCTTCTCCCATCTTCCTCAGAAACCTCATTCCTGGAGCCTTCTACCCTGCTACAGTAATGAAGACTGACTGCTCTCCAGGCTTGCTGAACAATTTTATCCTAGGTTGCTTTTCATGGCTGCTTTCAACTGGATACACTATTCTCTGGATCTCATACCTTCTTTTTTGGTTTACTCTCTTGTTTTGCTGAGATACATCCTCAAACGATTTCCTCAAAAAGATTGACTAGGATGTAAACTTCATTGGTTCTTTCACCCTTGGGACTGCCTCACTTCTATATAAAATAAAGGCCTTGGACCAGACGATCTCTAATGCCTATTCAAGAAATATAATTCTGGTTGGTCAGTGTGCATTCTATAAATAGTATACTATATCAAGGAGAGACTTTAAATGGTTCTTGCTCTAAGGAACTTACAATCTACTTGGATAGACAAAGAATAAACTCTTGTAACAGTAATAAAAAGGTAACAATACAAAAGATGCCAAAAGGTAGGGCATGATTCATCATCAACTAGAGGCTCAGACTTAAAGGAGAGAGAAGCTGAGCCAGCTTTAATGTGCTGACCAGGAAAAGGAGATGTTAGCTGAGTGCCAAAGAGCAGGCAGTATATTGGGGGGGGGGGGTTAATAATTAAAAATATTCAACAGTAGATTAATAGCCAACATTAATCTGATGGAATAGTTAACAGTCAGTGAAAGTTCTCTGTCCCACTGTCCCTGCCACAGAGTTACCAACATTTTCATTTCACCAAGTCAATCAAGATAGAAACAATTTTCAGAAATGAAACTATAGTTTTTCTCATAACAAACAGATGAACCCTTTGGCTACTTTGGGGCATAACAGTGAACTTCCACTACATGTATGAGCTGTTGTGTATACTTACAAATGCCATACCTGTTGGACTATGAAAGTATTGGCCATGGTCTTTGTTAGTAAAGTTTCACTGAACAGGAAACTACCATCATCCATTTTTCAAATTCATCTTGTATTGTTCCAATGAGGATCCAGAATGACCATAAATCACTTCCCCTTCCCATTGACTCCCCAAGAGAGGAAACATCTCTCTGATGGTATGTTACCCCAACAGCCCTTCTGCTTGGACCAAGGCAACACCAGGGAATTGTAAGGACTGGGCTTCTCCATGGGGGTCCTGCAGACTGGATGAACCTGAAATGCTGTCAAAGAAAAATGGCGCCTTCATTCAGCCCAGCACTGGCACTCCCATCCCATTTGCGAATGAGCAGAACACTTGCAGGTAAGGAAGTTTCCAGAAAAAAAGAAGAGCTCTTTGGGCCCGTGCTGCTACCAGTTTCCAGAGAGCAGGGATGATGTGAGGATGGCAAGTGCTTGGAGCCACATGATGGAAACTCTTAGCAGGGTCTAACCTAATACTACTCCTTCTGGGAGGCATCCTCTGAACTCCCATCCCAGCCCTGGAAGAATCAATTACTGCTCAAATACTGTTCCTGCTGCCATTATAGCAATAACAAATTTAAACAACGTTTGCATCAATTTTCCTCAACAATCTATGACATCTTGACTGATTTATTCATCATCACATCCCCAGTGCTAGGCACGCAGTGAGTGCTCTGTGTTTGACGAATGAAAGAGTGAACAAATTAAAAGAAGCTTCATTTCCTCAAAGGGCAGGGCCAGAGATGAATATCCAGTTTTCACAGGAGCATCAGATAAGCTGGAGGACATGGAGAAGTGGATCTGGGCTAAGGGAAAATTTTCTAACCGCTGGGGCCATTTAAACCCCAATAGGGTCAGTTGCAGGCGGGGAGGTGGGTGGCCAAAAAAAAAAAAAAAGCCTGGAGATTTTGCCTGTGCTGTTTTCTTGTCCAGAATTCCACTGCAGGTCAAGGGAAGCAGAGAGGTCAATACTCAGAAGAAAGGTCCCTGAGGGCAACCTCCCACCCCATACACCAGAGACGGGGCCAGCGCTCAGCTCTGCAGAGGGTCAAAGAGCAGGATGGACCCATGGTCTCCAGCACACTCTCTAATGGCCAGACCCCAAGCTTTATGTAATCTCATTTTATCCTCCCAGCATCCCGGAGGGACAGACATCCCTGACTGACAGATGAGAAATAACAGCAAGGATCAAGAATTCCCTTCAGTGTGTGTGTGTCAGGGGAGAGGGGGGTGGAGGCAGGGGCCCATGCACCCAGTCTGTACAATGACAGCCAATACAGAGCAATAAAATGCCTGGATTTTCAGTCACTGAAAATTCAGAAGTCTGTGTACCCATGGCTCACCTCAGCCTGTTTTATTACTTTTGTAGTTCTTTTCTCTCTCTCTTTCTTTTATTCTGGCTTCTTAGGTTTCTTACAAAAATCCCATAGGATTCTGATCCAACAATAACAGCAACAAAATGTTATAAAGGGCATGGGCATGCATGCTCAGTCATGTCTGACTCTTTGTGACCCTCTGGACTGTAGCTGGCCAGGGTCCTCTGTCCATGGGATTCTCTAGTCAAGAATACTGGAGTGGGTGGCCATCTCCTCCTCCAGGGGATCTTTCCAACCCAGGGATGGAACCTCATCTACTGTGCCTCCTTTATCACCCAGCCACCTATGTAAAGACGGAAAAAGTGGGGGGAAGGTGGGAGGAGTTGGCAGGAGGGCAGGGGGTGTGGCAGCAGGCCTAAGGGTGGGAAAGGGACCTAGTGAAGCAGACCTAGGAGGTGCCCAGATGAACAGGGGCTGTGGCCTGATCCAGCAGAGACTCAGTGTAGCTCTGCCCACCTGGCACCAATGTGCGTCTTTCCTCAAAGACCATAAGATGGCATTTACTTCACCACTTTAAGAAAAGGAGAATCAAGACACATCCCTGCTGGTGATCTTCACATCCCCAGAGAGATAGACAGGCAGTTGTGTTTTTCACTCCAGCAGGTGGGAATTTCTGACACAGCTAAATTAGCCTCGGCTTGCCTTTTCACAGGGTCTACGTGTGCACAGAGAGCCGGGCCTGACAACACCCACCAGGCTGCTGAAGGCACGACAAGGGGACGCCCAACTGAAGGCCACCTAGCTTTCTGCTCAGCACATACACTTCTCCAGCAGCACCCCCCCACCTCCCCCTAGGGCTGTCTCTTATACACATCTCCTGCCCAGGCCTGCCATACCATGTGATGCTCTAATCCTTCTGGGTCCCCTGTGGTTTTCTGGGACCCTTGTCCTCATCCCCCAAGGGAGGATCTGTTTCCAACCACACATGATGTATGCCTGTCACGTGTATCCTGGGGAGTGGCATGTCAGTGGCTTTAAATTCCAGGATCTGCAGTCCGTGCAGCATGC
>SJYV01037098.1:480430-548003 GCA_006410875.1 Neotragus pygmaeus | reverse complement strand
CGGGGAAGGCTGGGAGCAGATCTTAAGTTGTGGAATGTGGACTCTAGTTCTCTGACCAGGGAGGGAACTCGGGCCCCCTGCATTGGGAGGGAAGCGTGTTATCACTGGACCACCACCAGGAAAGTCCCTGAATAGAATAATTTTAAAAGCAGATGGTCAGCAGGGGATAGTGGTAATACTAGTGAGCACACAGTAGTATCTAGTTAGGCCTGGCAATCATAAGTAAACAAAACTGAAATACTTGTCTCTTGTCTGACCACTAACTACCTGTATGACTCAAAAGAACTCATCAGGCCTTTTATGGGCTTGAGTTCCTGTGATTCAAATCGATATTCAGTTTAATATGCATTTATCAGAGGTCTAATATGACTTGGATTCTGGAGAGAGGTAAAACCCAGCCCCTGACTTCAAGGGTCTAATAGATGAACTGACAGATACTAACAGCTACGAGGACAGAATTATAGATGGTGATGAATGCTGTAGCTGCTGTAAGCAGAAAGTGCTGAGAAGACATGGACCCATCTGTGAAACCAGCTAGAGAGGGGAGGTATCAGAAGGTGTCCCAAAGAAGGTGATAGTGGATGAGACTTGTGAAATGACTACAGTTAATTGCTTGCAGGACATTTATTTTATTTTAAACAAACACATTTATCCAAGCCCTCTACCAGGCACTAAGCACTTTACATATTTTAACTCATTTAAGCCTTACTACACTCTATCTTATTGGAGAAAGAAATGGCAACCCACTCCAGTGTTCTTGCCTGGAGAATCTGAGGGATGGGGGAGCCTGGTGGGCTGCCATCTCTGGGGTCGCACAGAGTCGAACACAACTGTAGCAACTTAGCAGCAGCAGCAGCAGTTTTCATTAACAGACCAAAAGGAACAGTTGAGTTTGAGGGACTGAGGGCAGCCAACGGGTGGTGGGCACTTGCTGATAAAATAACCAACTATCTTGATTGTTAGTCAATGTGAAGCTCAGTAAAGCAGTTTGGGCTGCAGCTTTGGGAGCCATCAGCATAGGAATAATAGTTAAAGCCCTGTGGTGTAAAACAGACGCAGAATAAGAAGAGTGGAGGGCCTAGGAGAGCCATCAGAAGTTACTGAAACTAAGCAGAAAGGAAGGAAGGAGGAGAAGATTTTTAAAGAAGAAACACTAGGAATGTTTCATGGAAGCCAAAAAGGAAGATTTTTAAGGAGTGGTCAGCAGTGTCAAATGCCATGGAAGGACCAAGGAAGGCCTCAAAATTACCTATGGGGTTTGGCAGTTAGGAGGTTCAGCTCCCTGGAACCCCAACTCTAACATCTCACCCACTGTGTCTGTTTTTAAGGAATTGGTCCATTTCATTTAAACTGTTGACTTTGGTAGGATAAAATTATTCTTAATATTCTTTTATTGTCTTTTTAATGTCTGTGAAATCTGTGATGATGTCTCCTCTTTCAGTCCTGATATTTGTGCTTTCTCTTTGTTCTTAATCCCACTTGCAAGGGATTTTTCTGTTTGACATTGTGACCACAACTTGTATTTGAAGCAGAGTTTAAGATCTAAGTTATTTCACACAGGAAGAGGTCTCCAAAAAGGTTAAAACCTTAAAAGATTATCTCTCCCCAAAATCAGACACAAATATAACAACAACAAAAAATCAGTTGATTGCATCAGCCAAATATATCTGGGCCAGGCATTGGGTCATAAAGATAAAATCTGTTGTTTGGCCTTGTTCTGTCATCAACTGAATAAAGTACTTCAGCTTTGGACCTCTTTTTAGCCAAAAACTTTTTTTTTTGCTTAAGTCAGCTTCCAAACTGTACAAGGGATTCATATATCAACCAGGATGGCTCTTTTTGGCAAAGATTATATTGTAGCTTTGGCAGTAGAAAGACAGACCTTATTTGGAGCTCTGTGTCTGAATGATTTCTTAACCTCTCTGAGCCTCAGTCTCCACAATTGTAAGTAATACTTATCTCATTGTTGTATGTATCAGGATTAAGGGAGAAAATAAGTGCAAGCTACTCAATAAATGGCCACTGAGTCAGGAGCCTTTCATTCCCAGGAATACCCTGCTGGCTCAACAATAAAGAATCTGCCTGCCAAGCTGACAAGGGTTCAATCCCTGGGTTGGGAAGATCCCCTGGAAAAGGAAAGGGCAACTCATTCCAGTATTCTTGCCTGGGAAATCCCATCGACACAGGAGCCTGGCAGGCAACAGCCCATGGGGTCACAAAGAGTCAGACATGCCTTAGCCACTAAATAACAAAAATATAAAATCCTAACTCAAATTTAGCTTACAGGGGAGACAAGGAGTTTATGGGTATGATGGCTTTTTGATATATGAATTTGGCAAAGCTGAATTTCAGCTTTCAGAATTCCCTCTCTAATTTGTTTCCATTTAGAGTGGACTAAAGGTGATGAACTCTCTCAAGAACTGAAGGACAGAAGCAGTCAGTGGCCACTTTATACCATACATGCACCTTCTCTGAGGTATTTCATCAAATGTTAATCTAGGTGTTGAGATAAAGGAATTTTGCATATGTGATTAAAGTCCCTAATTAGTCAACCTTAAGTTAATCTATGAGAGAGTGTCCTGGGTGGGCTTGACTTCATCAATTACAAGTGCTTTAAGGCCTTTTCTGTGGGAGAAACTCACAGTGACTGTTAGGGCAGCAATTGCTTTCCCTTCCTTCTAGATCTTCCTCTGTGACTGAAACCTGTGAACATCAAGGTTCAGCTCTTGTTTGTGATCTTCTCTCCCTGTCTGCCTAGATTTGTTTTGTGTGCTCAGTCATGTCCCACTGTTTGCAACTGTATGGACTGTAGCCTGCCAGTCTCCTCTGCCCATGGGATTTCCCAAGCAAAAATACTGGAGTGGGTTGCCATTTCTTCCTCGAGGTGATCTTCCCAACCCCAGGGTTGAACCTGCATCTACCAGATTTGCTTAGCCAGTCCCTATAGTTGTGCAAGCCAATTCCTTGTAATAAATCCATATTTATATCCTTAATATATCAATCATCTATGATTCTGCTGGTTCTACTTCTCTGGTTGAACCCCAACTGATACAATGGGATTGCAAGTCTGGGAAGTCCAGAGAAGGGCTCAAACTATAACAGTGAGTCATCTAATCAATTTCCCACACCCTTCCATTTCTCAGCTCTGCTTCCTTCTGTGTGTGGTGGCTTCATTCTGTAGGCTGGTGCTTCCCATGAGGTGAGGAAGATGGCCTCTGAACACTTTAGATTCACATCTTCCCAATCAAGCCAAGCAGAAAGACACTTCTTTCTTTCCCACAGAGAAGGGGTTCTGATTGGCCCACCTCTTGGATTAGTCACTGTTGCCAGGATACTGTGTTAAATTTGACCAGGCTTGTGAGAGGTAGGATTCTGTGATTGACAGCCCCCAGCAAGCCTTAAGGAGTGGGTAGAAGCACCTCCCCCTAAAAGAGGCGCTGCTGTAACCAGAACAGGTGTCTGGGGATGCCTATGAGACAAACGTAGCTGTAGTGACCACTGTCCACCACAAAGATGGTTAGTGGAATTCCTGGGGATAAGCCTTCTAAATCACTGATCTTGATCTACCTGAGTCATGTGTTTGAACTTCCATCCATATGCTGACTTCCACTGACACTTCTTGTTGCTTTTCCCAGGCACAATACACTCCTGTGAAGTATAGTCTTAAAGACAGAGCCCAGCCTGGCTTCTACTCATAACTGCACTTCTACCCAACTGTGTGCTCTCAATCAGAGCAGGTCATTTCTCTGTGCCTCTATTTACCCATTTATTGAATAGGAATTTTCATGCCCACCTTTCTCACTCAAAAAGACCAGGCATGGAACAGCAGTATTATTTCAAGTCTTGGGATCAGGTGGATCACTTCCCTGCTTCCTCTGTGGATGGAACTTCTCATCCTCCTTCCTAAAGTGACATTTGCCCTCCCTACTCCTCCCCTGAAGCCATAATGGGATAATGTTTGCAAAGGAACACAACGAGAGAAAAGTGAAAGTCGTGCAGTCGTGTCCGACTCTTTGCGACCCCACGGACTGTAGCCTACCAGGCTCCTCTGTCCATGGGATTTTCCAGGCAATAGTACTGGAGTGGATTGCCATTTCCTTCTCCACGGGATCTTCCCAACCCCAGGATTGAAACTGAGTCTCCTGCATTGTAGACAGATGCTTTACCGCCTGAGCCAATTGCCACAATGAGAGAAAAGGAATGTTTATTATGCCAAGGTCAAACAGAGAAGTAGAGGCATGGGCTTCCCCACTCTCCCATCTTCCCATGCTGGAAGCAGTGTTCTCTGCTGGAATCCAGTGAGGGTTCTTGTTCTAGTGGAGGGGTCCACCCCATCATGGGTATTCTTTTTATTCAATAGGGTAACAGTAGAAACTTTGACCATGGAGGGATAACCAGACCGGGCTGTCTAGATTTGGAGACTGTTTACAAAATTTGGAAACCTAGTGCTCTTAGGAAGTCACCCTCTCATAGGGATGGGTAAAGCATGGCAGAAGCTACTTATCCCCCAGATGTGAAGGTGAGCGTAGGTACAGCATCTCCAAGTGGGGAAAGAAAGACTTGAAACTCAGAATTACTGTTAAACAATCTTGCTCCTTGCCCTACACAGTCTTTAAGGATCAAGGGAAGAATTATTATCATAACTGAATTTAGAGTCTCGATGGTCTGGAAAAAAAAACATGTTAAGATGAACTCAAGCAAGACTTGGGGAGGGGACAGATTGCTATCTCTCTTTATTTTTTATTTTTTATTTTTTATTTATTGCTATCTCTCTTTAAAACAAAAAAAAAAAAATTTGGCCACACCACACAACATGTGGGATCTTAGTTCCCCCACCAGGGATCAAACCCACACTCTCTGCATTGGAAGCGTGGAGTTTCAACTACTGGGCCACCAAGGAAGTGCTGAGGGGACTGCTATATCTCTTTAAGAGTCCTCAGCAGACACTTGTAGCCAGAGCTTTACCTTGGCAAGTCCTATTTCTTGTGCAAACACTTTTACAGTTTTCTAAAGTTGGTCAGGTTGTACTGCAGGCCAGGTTACTAAGAAAAATGCAGAATGCTATTAAGAGAGAGACCAGAAGAGCTCGCCAAGGCCTTCCTGATCTAAAAGTAGGCAGACCTACACCCTCTTAATAACCAAGCACTCCTAGACTCCTGCACGCTGAAAAATGGGCCAAATTCTGAACCACAAGAGTAAGAGAGACTCTACCCCAGGGAACCTCTTCTGTACATGGGGAAGTAGTTGTAAAGGTAAAAGGGTTTCTCCAGAGAGGACTGAGCAATCTGGAGCCCATCTCAGACACGAAACAGCTAACATCCTGCTCAAATAGGAGCTGTAGCTACCTGTGGCTACATAAAGCTAGTTAAAATTCAGCAAAACTTAAACTTCAGTTTCTCAGCTGCGCTGGTCTCATTTCAGGTGCTCAGTGGCCACCTGGATGATGTGGCTAAAGAACACTTTCCTCATCCCAGAAAGTTTGGACAGCACTGAGTTAGAATAGGACTGAGCTGAATGTTTAAAAGATGCAACACCCAGTGGCTTAACCAAGATATTAGTTTACTTCCTTCTTTTATAAAATTCTATGTCGGTAAAGTAGCTCATTTCCCCAGAGTCATCAAGACTGGTTATGCTCATGTGGTGTCCACAGAGTCAGGGACCCAGGATTCTTCCATCTTGATCTCTGCCACAGCAGGGTGTTTCCTGGTTCACAAGGTTGAGGACGGTGCCCCAGCCGGGGGAAGAGGAATGGGGATGAGCATCCCTGCTCCTTTCAAAGGCATCGCCTAGGCCAGCATCGATCACTTCCACTTAATCCATTGGCCCCATTTTTTCTCATGGCCTCACCTAACTACAAGGGAAGCTGGGAAATTCTATTCTGGTCAAAAATTAGAAGTTTATTTTTATGGGAGAAGGAGTGCATGGATGTTGGGGGCATGTAGCCATCTCTTCCGTGGCAGTCATGTGAGTAACCCTGGAGTCCATTTCTCCCAGTTCTCTCTTTCTTGTAACCTTCTCTCTGTTCTCCATCTTCTTCCTTCCTGTTTCCTCCCTCTTCCTTCTACCCCACTCCCTGCGGCACCCCCTTCTATACAGCAGGCCCCATACGCCCCAGTTTCACATACACAATCTCATTTTACCCTCACAGCCACCTTGTGAGAGAGGTACTAATTGTACCTATATGACAGATGAGGACATTGCGACTCGGGAAAGTTGAACAATGAGCTGGACTAGATTGGTCCTGAAAGCTTTCTCCCCACAGTCACTAAGCTTCACCTGCTTCTTCCTATCCCCCAGCAGCTGAGGTCTCTCCTTCTCCTCAGATTCTCTTCTCTGCCTGTCTGTCTCTTCCCAGCCTAACCCATCTTCCCTCCCCTGGATTTTAGGCTGTTATTCTTTCCTGTCTCCCAGTGTAACAGGCTGGCTTCACTCAGCTCCTAATAAATCTGTGAAGTTGTAATCAATCTATATATCAGCTCTCCTGAGGAAACCTGGTGGGGATTAGGTTTGCGTTTCTCTGTAATTATAGCTGAAGACCTGAGCAATGAATCAAATTGACGGACAGAAAAAATGGGGTTACCTCAAAACACCTTGCATCTCCTCTCCTGTGGTCTGTCCAGCCAGGCCCCAACCACAGATGACCTGTCGCTGCTGCACCCCTCCGCCCCGTCCCCAAGGCTGAGGGTGTGAGGGCCAGACCAGACCTCTGACCTGGGGCTGGAGGTCAAGATCCTGAAGGTCACAGAAAAAGGGGGTCTTCCAAGATGGACAAGAATCTTCCAGAGCTCGCATCTTACTACGCATCCTCTCTCCTCCTGTGAGTCTGGGTAATTTCCCCTCCTTTCGTTTCCTGGGGTTTTTCTCCCTCCACTTGGGTAAAGTGGGAGAGAGGGGGTCTTTTTGAGGAGTGTCAGTCCCTTAACTAGTCTGGAAACTCTACACTTGATTTTTTGCAGAATCAGAAGGAGATGGTAGGCAGCAGTGCGCGTGACCGTGGAAACCAAAGATGGGGGAGGGGTGCTAGAATGCCAGGTGGTGGGGACGTCTTGGAAACTGAAAATCCATCTGCCTCTCCTTTCTTTCCAGGGGCCCAAGTGGGGTTGGCACAAGAGCACTTGGTCCAGGCAGGGATGCTGACCTTTCTTCCCACCTCCTGTGAGGTTCCTCACCATCAAGCTTACACTTCTGCAGCCTTCACCGCCCCCGCCCCACCCGCAACTCCTCCTCCTTGCAATACCCTCCCACGGCCATACAGAGGCTGGTGCATCCTGGGTGTTCAATCAATGTGAATTGAATCGCCTACTCATTTAGGCGCTGATCAACTCATATATCCACATGCAGTGGATTTTTATTATTCAGCTGTCCCAGACATCCCCCAGTTCACTGATGTCTTTTCGGAAGCAGTGGGAGTCCTAGAACGGATGACTCGCTAAAGGATGAGAAACCAGGAGGAATCAAAAGAGAAAAACGGAAGAGAGAGGAGGGTTTGGGAGAGGAAAGGTGAGACAGAGCTGGAGAGATCTTGCCTTTCACCTAAAAGGTGTGATGAGCCAGGGCAAAGGGTGAATTGTGTGCCCTTATACTCACAACTAAGAGAGTAACAGACTAGCAAACAGAGGAACACAACCCCAAGGTCCAGCCAACCTAGCAGGCAGGCACTATCAGCCCCAGACACCCTCAAACCATGCACACGCGATACCAGGCAGAGACCCTGTGTCTTCTACTGAGCTACTTCCGTGCCCGTCAACTGAATTCCCTCAGCCCTAAACCCAGGAGGACGAGCCCAGCAGCCCCTCACCAGCAGCCCAGCTGGCTGGCTCCCACTCCCCACTCCCCGCCTTTCCCTTTCGAGGGGCCCCTCCCTGGGCCCAGGCGGCTTTGCACAGTTGCCTGGTCTCACCCTTTCTTTAATGACACATTGGGACAAGAAGCTCTGTTGTTCTGGCAGGCACCACGGGCTGGTCTCCCTCTGCACTTAATTCCTGGGCGTAGGTCGCTTCCTTTCTCCCTAAACCACCCAGCACTCAGGCAGTGCCCCTGAGGCTTCAGAGGGCTGTAGGGGCTATCATGCTACAAAGAGCACCCCCAGGAGGCCCTCAGGCCTGGGCCCTATTCCCCACCCCCACTCTCCCAGGGTCCCGTGGGAGCCTGGGAGAGCCCCAGGGGAGGCTCACACACACACCTTGGAGGTGTGCACACACACACCAGATACCAGGATAGGGACATGCTAGGGTCCCTGAGAGGCACTGTCGTATGGGCTCTGGAGTTGGACATTCCAGGGAAGGACAACCCTACCTCTGTCACCTACCAACTGTACAACTCACAGCAAGAGACAGACTCCCAGAGACTCTGTTTCCACAGCTATAAAACGGAGCCAATAATAGCATTCACCTCATAAGGTTGCCCCGAGGGCTGCAGAGAGAAGGCTTAGCAGAACGCCTGCACATAGCAAGTGCTCAATAAATTGTATTTATTACTATTATCATTACTGACCCTTTCTAGAAGGGACAGGTACCAGTTAGTGCTAGTCATCCTGTTTCCAAAATACAGGCTTACATGTCCAGGTGATTGATTTATCATGCCCATTGTCGTCTCGAGAGGTGGGAGGAAAGAGACATTACCCTAGAACCCCATGAGAGATGGCGCTATAAAGTAGCAAAGTAAGTGGATATCCAAGCAGAGTAATTAAGAGTGACCTTCCTGGCATCTCAATAAACCATTTTTATCATTCATCAGTCATGGGTCCCTAAAATGTCCATCACAGGTCACTTCTTAAGGATCTTTGTCCAGATCCTCGGACAAAGAAAAGGCCTTGAGTCATCTTTGGGGAACTTTCATCTTTGATCTGGTCATTGATCTGGGCAGGCAGCAGGGAGAAAATTTGTGCTGGACTAAGATGAGGACTGAGTCCTTGATTATCAGCTGAGAAGAGCAGGTCTGGGGCTGGGCATGGTGCAGGGGCTGGGGCGGAGTGGGTAGGGCTGGGGGTGGGGAAAGTATGGGTCCCAGCAAGCTAAGTCACGGAGCCTGGGGTTTCCAAAAGGGTGTAGGGGACACACTCCAGGGTGGCTGCCATGATTCCTGCCCCATGCTGTTGACGCTCTTTGAGCCTGGATGAGAACTGTGAGGTATTCTAGATCAAGGTATAAGCAAAGGTGAAGGGNGTAATACTCTCATGCTAATATAAAATGTCACAATCCCACCCATGGTTCCTGATTCATCTCCATCAGTCATGTTCCTCAGAGAAAACCATTTTTTAATGACTTTAGTTTTAGGGTTCTCTGATGATTATCCTAAATAATATGCTTATATTCTTGATTCTGGCTTTGTAGACTTTAGACACTTAGCTCTTTGCTTCATACTATGATTTATTTAGTTTATCTACTGTTTTTCTCTGTTCTTATCTCAGGAAAATTGTAGGATATTCCTTTAAGCTTAAATGTTCTGAAATTTCACTATATTGTGTTGAGGGGTAACTGTCTTTTTTTTTTATTAGTCTGGGCACTGATGAGCCCTTTGTATTTAAAGGTACTCTCCCATAAATTTGGGGAACTTTTTTTCATTGAAATACAGTTTATTTACCAGGTTATGTTAGTTTTTGGTATATACCAAAGTGATTCAGTCTCACATGTGCACACACGTGTAATTCTTTTCCATTATGGTTTATTACAAGACATTGAATAAAGCTCCCTGTGCTAGACAGTAGGACCCTGTTCTTTATTTACCTTATATATAGTAGTCTGTACCTATTAATCTCAAACTGTAAATTGTTTTTTATTTTTTATAATTTCTTGCTCTCTTTTATCTCTATTTTCTCTAGAATTCTTAATAATAAAATGTCAGATCTCTTAATACTGATCTCAAATGTGTCTTAATTTTTGCTCACATTTTCTTCCTAACTACCTTTTATTCTGTTTTCTAGAAGTTTTTTTTAACCTGGCCTTACACTCTGTCTACTGAATGTTCAATTTTGACATGACATTTTTAACTTCAAAAAAAATCTTTATTTTTAAAATATAACTTCCAATTCTTATTTTATCCATTGCAAATATTCCTGAGTACTCCTGAGTATACCAAATTAGTCTTGTTCTGTAAATTCTCATCTATTCCCTAAGCTCTTTTATTCCTCTTGGGAATGACCAACATGTCTGTTTATCTTGGTGTTTCTCTTTCTTGTTGCAGACTTTCTCAAATATCTAGTGATTTTTTTAAATTGTTTCTCTAGATGTAAGAATTACCAATAAGCCCGCTGCCCAGGAGCTCTGGATAAGCCCTCAGGTTGCATCAGCTAGTAGGCTTTCTCCAAGCTGGATGCCCTGAGTACTGTGATGAAGGCAGAGAGCTCCAAGGAATGAATAAGGGGGGTCTTACTCTGGGTCATTAATATTGACACCACCGCCTAGTTCTTCCCTGCACAGTTCATGCTTCCCTGTTTTGAAAAGAGCTTTCTGACGATTATCCTGTGGGCAAGGACCTGCATTTGTATTGCATATGGAGTAGAAGGAAAGTTATGTCTGGGATCAATGGTTCTATGTATAGGCCCTCTATTTTTAAAATGAAAAGTGAATTTTCCACTCCAGATTTTGAATCCAGAGTCTCTCTTAATTTTGCTGGTGCCCTACCTGATATGCTGCAGCATTTCCCTTACATTCAAGGCTGTGTCTTTCTTCCATTGGCTCCTTAGTTGATGGTCTTCCTTCCACTTTTGGTAGCCTGCAAATTCATTGAAACCTCTCATCCTCCTCATATTCATTTCATTGTTGAAGATTTTTTGCTTAAAAAAAAAAAAAAAAGCCTGGTTGGGAGAACAAGATGGCAGAGGAGTAGGTGGGTGTGGCGTATCTCTCTCTCTAGGGATGCATCAGGAACACACCTTCAGACACAGAAGTGCATACAGACCACCAGCTGAGGATGGAGAGGAGAACCTGACCAGTGGAAAAGAATATATAGGATCATGCAAAACTCAGTAGGATGAAGGAACCACAGGGAAAAACAGGAGTACTGGATTGGATTGTAACTCCCCTCGGTGGGTAAAAGAACCAAAGCAGGAGTCCAATCCCCACATTGGGGCAATTGTCTGAGTCAGAGGACAAACATTTAAGGCTGAGAGTGAAACAGCTGATCTATGGCAGCGTGAATGGAACGAAAACCAGACAGTCCTTGTCGCAGCCATACATAACATGGAGAGGGATGCAGGTCTCCTAGAAGATACAGTGGCTGGGAGCTGCAGCTTGGGGATTGTAGAGCAATCCCAGGGCAAGGGCTGCTGTTGACTGTGGAGAGATGGATCGAGAAGATGTGAGGAAGGAGATTGTGGTGGAGGAAATGCCTATGGAGGAAAGTCAGGCAGCCATGGAAGCAAGGGGATACTGCTGAGTCACACATAGGGGGTGGAGCCATCACCATACCCTTTCTCTCCCCACACACCAGCATCAGCAGCTGAACAATAGAGAGGCTGGCCCATCAAACAACTGACACACTGAACTACAGAGTAGGATGCCACACAGGGTGCTCCTTTAAGTGACTGATGCAGAACTACAGAGTGGGACCCCAGCTGGGTTGGAGGAGGGGCCACTGTGTGCCTGACGTGCAAAACAGCGGAGAAGGACCCCAGGCAAGGGAGCCCTCTAAGTGCAAGAACGGGCAGATCTATGGAGAAAGACTGGTCAGAGAGGCCTTCTGATCACCAGCTACCAGAGGCTCCAGAAGAGATTGATAGGGCCATAACTCCAGTGGCTGAGGCAGTCCATTTCCCTGCACACTTGGTGCCACCACCGTCCCCATGACCCAAGCAGCTGCACCACCTTCACGTTCAATCCTCACTGGGGCAGAGCTGCCACAGGCTAAATATATATATATATATATATATATATATTGCATCTATGCATCTATGCAGGTGGGGGTCACTTTGGTCATGTCCAACTCTTTGTGACCCTGTGGACTGTGGCCTGCCAGGCTTCTCTGTCAGGGGGTTCTCCAGGCAAGAATACTGGAGCTTATTGGCCAATACTAGTTGCCATACCTTTCTAGAGCACTGTATTTCCTGCTGCCCTAGCTGCCAACTCCCCTGAGTACCTGGTGCTTCCAGAACCCCTACAACCCAAGCAGCTGCACCACCTCCACCCCTGGCTCTCACAGGGGCAAACCCAAGTCCTCCAGGGCAGACTCAGGAGCAAATTCCAGTGGACAACCCACATTAAGAAGTGGAAATAAAACCACAATCAAAACCCAGGGGAAGTGCAGCTAAGGAAGAAGACCCAAAACCTTCCCACAAGCTGTACAAGCTGCAGATTAAATCCACATGATCAACTAGGCAAACTCTGTCTATAGAATATATAAAAGGACATTGAGAGCTCCCACAAAAGAAAACACACTAGTTCTGACAGCTGTTGACATTAGAGGTAACAATACACAGAAGTAGGACCAGATTAGAATCTGAGCTGCCCCCACAGCAGGTCCAGAGATCAGCACAGTGTTGGAGGACATCCTAGGGAGGTGAGGTGGACTGTGACTCCCAGCGAGGGAAAGGACTCTGACAGCAGTGACTTAGAAAAACATTTATTATTCTCATGTTTTGGCTTGTNATCTGAGCTGCCCCCACAGCAGGTCCAGAGATCAGCACAGTGTTGGAGGACATCCTAGGGAGGTGAGGTGGACTGTGACTCCCAGCGAGGGAAAGGACTCTGACAGCAGTGACTTAGAAAAACATTTATTATTCTCATGTTTTGGCTTGTTCTGTAGATTCTCCTGGACTTTTTTTCTTTTTTTCCCCTTCCCTACTCCCCACAATTCCCCATTTCAATTGTTGATTTTATCGGCACGATGAAATCTAATTAAGTTTTGAGTTTTTTTATTTCAATCACACTTTTTATTGTTGTTATAAACCTCTGTCTCTACATTGGGCTTTTGCAGTTCTGTGGAGTTTTTCTTTTTCTTTTTTTTCTTTCCTCTTCCATTTTTTTTCTTTTTAATCTTTTAAACTATTATTATTTTTTCTACATTACTTTGTTTGTTTTTCCTACTGTTCTTTTCCCCTTGCAGTTAATCTTTAATGTATATAAATCTTTATCTACCTCTATTTAGCTCTGCATATCTATTCTTACTTTCTTTTCTTTCCTTCCTTTCCTCTCGACATATTTGTTAGTTTTGCTTTAATTGCTTTATGCCCCAGTTGGCACTTTGCTTTAGTTTTGTTTCCAGTTTGTGCTTAAGTTAGTTTTGTTCTTAACTGGTAGATATAATTTTTGCTTTTCTTTGTTCACTGGGTCAATCTGTTGTACTTTATTTTTATCGGATGCTTTTGATTTTTCTTATGGATGTATATTATTTCATTATTTTAATTATTATTTGCCTGATTGTGTAACTGCCATTTGTCTAGGGTTCATCTTGGGTTTCTTGTTTTTGGTTATTTGTGTTAATCTCACTTAACCTCCTAACAAACCACTTGTGGAATCTTCATTTCTGAACAGAGATCAAGCTCTCAGCCTTTGGAGTGGGAGCACTGACTCCAAGACCCCAGACCACCAGACAATTAATCTTAGGGAGTATCAAGTAATGAGAACTCCTACGAAGGAAACCACTTGAATACAAGACCACCCAACCATTCAACCACCAACCACCCAACCACCCACCCACCAGTAGGACCCTGTGCAGGTGCCTCAGCCAAACAACAACAAACAAAACAAAAAATACAAACCAAATCATCAACAGACAGGGTTACCACCTCACTCAGCCTCACTCATCAGAGGAAAAACAAAACAAGCACGCAAAGAAACAAACAAACAAACAGCTCAACAAAAACCTCACCCTATTCAAAACTTACAGAAACCACTGCACCAACCTGAGGGGGTGCAGAAACCAAAAGAAAGAAAGAATTCAACCTTGAGGACTGAGAAAAGGACACCTCAAACACAATAAGTTTAAAAAAAAGAAAGAAAGAAAAAACAGAGAAATACTGCACAAATGAAGGAACAAACTAGAAACATAGAAGTCCAAATAAATGAAGAGGAAATANGAGTCTGAGTGAACTCTGGGAGTTGGTGATGGACAGGGAGGCCTGGCGTGCTGCGATTCATAGGGTCGCAGAGCCGGACACGACTGAGCGACTGAACTGAACTGAACTGAATGGTTTGAAAAACACTGCTCCAGGAGATCATTCCCCACCTCCTTCCCCCTAACAGAAACCAAATTGTTTTCAGTGCATACCTCCTCTCCATGTAGCACAACCCCCAGGGAACTTACAAACTGTGACTCAGGAAAGTGACCATACCCCCTGTACTAGCACTACGTCTTCATCAGTCACAACAGCCCATCACGCCGCTCAGCTCACCTTTTAACCTCTGTAGCTCCAGCGTGGACACAGGACGTAAGCTGACCCAATCAGCCTCAAGAGAAGCATGTGAAGTCCATGCCTGGGAGAGTGGTTTCTTTCTCCTGAGTGATACCCAGTGGCACTGTGCCTGTTTCCCTGGCATCACTGGGGTTGGAGGATTGGGCCTGGCAGGGTAACCAGTCTTAGGAAGAGCCCAGTCTGAGGAAGACAGAGCAGAAAGAGGACAACAATCTGGATTCTTGATCTGACCACATGATAAACCACTTAGAATCAGGTCTTTCTAGTTCTTGTGGCCAAAATCACCCAACACCAGGGCTGCCTGTTAGGGCTCTTGGGCCCTTGTCCACAGATGGAAACTTGCTCCATTCCAAACAATTTCCAGTTTCTAGGGAAAGCCTCCAAACCCCTCACCCACAGACCAGTGCCCCTCAATCAGGGGTACCCACCCCACAGAAGCAGTGGCCTTCAGGGCGCATTAGGCTCAGGTCATCCCTCAGTTAGCACACTCTGAAATCAGGACAAACTCACTTCAGTTTTTATCTGAAAAGTCTTGTGCTGAGAGAAGTCAGGTTTAGCAAGAAATTTACATCTATCAAACGGGTGATGGTTGGGAAATTAAGCAATCAGGCCACTAAACTGGGGTGGCTTTGATGCCTTGGCAGCTACATAAGCACCCCCATGCCTAAGTCAGAGTCAATGCACTCAACTCTGAGAAAAAGACACTTAAGGAGATCTACTCACAAACAGACAACTCAGCTTTCCCAAATAAGACAGCCACTTCAGCTACAGCCAAGCAAATCATCTCACTTTGCTTCAGCATCTTCTCTATAAAGACTTTGCCCCAGCTCCTGTCAGTGACGTGTTCCTAATCACCTTTGGTTTGGTACTGACTTATTCAAATTGATACATGCTCAAATACACTCAGAAAACATGCCTCAGTCTCTTTTTAACATGGAATAGAAACCCAATTTATAAATGGGAAATATTGGGTATCCAAGGCAATGGCACCCCACTCCAGTACTCTTGCCTGGAAAATCCCATGGACGGAGGAGCCTGGTGGGCTNTTAGAAAAGGCAGAGGAACCAGAGATCAAATTGCCAACATCTGTTGGATCATAGAAAAAGCAAGAGAGTTGCAGAAAAACATCTATTTTTTTATTGACTACGCCAAAGCCTTTGACTGTGTGGATCACAACAAACTGTGGAAAATTCCCACCTTACTTGCCACCTGAGAAATCTGTATGCAGGTCAAGAAGCAACAGTTAATACCGGACATGGAACAAGAGACTGGTTCCAAATTGGGAAAGGAGTACGTCAAGGCTGTATATTGTCACTCTGCTTATTTAACTTATATGCAGAGTACATCATGAGAAATTCTGGACTGGATGAAGCACAAGCTGAAATCAAGATTTCAGGGAGAAATATCAATAACCTCAGATACACAGATGATACCACCCTTATAACAGAAAGTGAAGGGGAACTAAATAGCCTCTTAATGAAAGTGAAAGAGGAGAGTGAAAAAACTGCCTTAAAACTCAATGTTAAAAAAACGAAGATGATGGCATCCAGTCCATCACTTCATGGCAAATAGATGGGGAAACAATGGAAAGAGATATTATTTTCCTGGACTCCAAAATCACTGCAGATGGTGACTGCAGCCATGAAATTCAAAGGCACTTATTCCTTGGAAGAAAAGCTATGACCACCCTCGAAGGCATGTTAAAAAGCAGAGACATTCCTTTGCTGACAAAGGTCCAAGCCATGGTTTTTCCAGTAGTCATGTATGGATGTGAGAGTTAGACTATAAGGAAAACTTGGTGCTGAAGAATTGATGCTTTTAAACTGTGGTGTTGGAGAAGACTTTTGAGAGTCCCTTGGACTGCAAGGACATCCAACCAGTCCATCCTAAAGGAAATCAGTCATAAATATTCATTGGAAGGACTGATGCTGAAACTGAAACTTCAATATTTTGGCCACTTGATGCAAAGAACGGAATCATTGGAAAAGACCCTGTGTTGGGAAAGATTGAAGGTGGAAGGAGAAGGGGACGACAGAGGAGATGGTTGGATGGCATCACCGACTCGATGGACATGAGTTTAAGCAAGCTCCGGGGATTGGTGATGACAGGAAAGCCTGGTGTGCTGCAGTCCGTGGGATCACAAAGAGTCAGACAGGACTGAATGAATGATCTGAACCGATGACACATGGCAGTCAAAAGATAAAATAAAAATAAATTCAATCAATCCTATATATTCCTTTTATACTCTGCTTGAAATAGTCTATGCAACTATTTGAATTATGTATTCTTTTTCTTCTTTTTAATGTATGCTGCTTTGCACCTCACCTTTTCACTTTAAAATATATTTTGGACATCAAGTGTTCATAGTATTTGAAAGAATTGAAAATACTTAACCACACAATATGCAAATAATAATAAGAAAATTCTATTATTATTTAATACCAAGGCCTTATCATCAATCCAAATATTCTCCAAATCCCTGTGGCAATGCTGACATCACTAATCATGTGTTTACATAACAGTTACCTGCTTCCTAAGCGTTGCTCTGGTGTCTTAGCCAAGAAGAGTCTGCAAATATCTTTTGCTTCCTCTGTGAAGTTACTGTGTTGGAATCTGACTTCCTCTTTCAGTGTTCTTTGCTTTAAATCCTCTTTACTGACTTTTTCCTTGTAATCTTTGAATGGTGTTCGTCCAGCAACCATTTCATAAATACTGCATCCCATTGCAAACCAGTCCACAGGATAGGAATAACTCGCTTTTTCCATTAGAATTTCAGGAGCCATATAACCATTGGTTCCAGCCTGTAATGCCCCAAGCGAAAAACAAGACAAAAACACCAATTTGAGTGTAACAGACACGGCTGATGCCTTCCCAATGCCCATTCTCCTTCTCTTTCCTTATTGAGGGAACCCTAATTTACTTGCAGTGGCCATGTGTCTAACCTGTTCTATTCCCCCACTTTCCCAATAGCCTCTGGTGTAGTCAGGGCAAGCCACACAATCCATTTTAGCCAATGAGAAATTAAGAGGACTTGGCTGGAGTGCATTATTAAGGAGAGAGATATTGTGAGTCTTGAAGGAGAAAATCAAGAGATTTTGATCTCTTGATCAAAACCAAACTTAGACTCTTTTCAGAGAAGGCAATGGCACCCTACTCCAGTACTCTTGCCTGGAAAATCCCATGGACGGAGGAGCCTGGTGGGCTGCAGTCCATGGGGTCACACAGAGTTGGACATGACTGAGCGACTTAGCAGCAACAGCAGACTCTTTTAATCTCCTCACTTCATCCTTAAAGTGAAAAATTCACATGGCTGTTGCTAAGAGCCCCTAAATTGTGCTTCTGCTTTTCATTCAAAGATAATAGAAAATTATATGCATGATNAGTTGGACATGACTGAGCGACTTAGCAGCAACAGCAGACTCTTTTAATCTCCTCACTTCATCCTTAAAGTGAAAAATTCACATGGCTGTTGCTAAGAGCCCCTAAATTGTGCTTCTGCTTTTCATTCAAAGATAATAGAAAATTATATGCATGATTTTTGAAAAGGTAGAGCTCTTTAATGATAATATTGGATGCTCACATAGTAGTATCTGTATATGAGTTTTTAGTCTATTTGGCATGTGATGATATTATCAGCCATCTTCGCCTATTTGTCTCTGCACTGAAAAATTAATACAAATATTTTAAAGCAGAAAATTCCACAAATGAAACTTCATTTAACATGAATGACTATATATTATAGGCACACTGCTACTGATAATATATACCAAATGATCATTGGGTTTATATATATATATATATATATATATATATTTTTTTTTTAACGTGCTTCTNATACAAATATTTTAAAGCAGAAAATTCCACAAATGAAACTTCATTTAACATGAATGACTATATATTATAGGCACACTGCTACTGATAATATATACCAAATGATCATTGGGTTTATATATATATATATATATATATTTTTTTTTTTTTTTTTAACGTGCTTCTCAGGTGACTCAGTGGTAAAAAATCTGCCTGCCAATGCAGGAGATGGAGGTTCGATCCCTGGGCCAGAAAGAGCCTGAAGAGGGTAATGGCAACCCATCCCAGTATTTTTGTCTCAGAAATCCCATGGACAGAAGAGCCTGGCAGGCTACAGTCTATGGGATTGCAAAGAGTTGGACATTTCTGAGCAATGAGCACACACAAAGACATACACACACACGCACACACACATATATATTACACATAATGCACAATTTACCATCTTACCATTTTAAATGTTCAGTTCAACTAGTAAGTACATTCACATTGTACAATGAATCTCTTAAACTCTTTTCATCTTTAAAAGCTGAAACTCTGTACCCGTTAAACAACTCCCCATTGGCCCCACTCCCCAAGCCCTGGCAACTGCCTTTCTACTTTCTGTCTCTATGAATTTGACCATTCTAGGTACCTCATATAAGTGGAATCACACAGCATCTGTCTCTTTGTAACTGAGCATAATTTCACTCATTCATTCAACAAATACTTAATAAATACCTGCAACATATCTTATATATAATGTACATATTTACATCAGAATGTGTTTTCACAAAAACTAAGCTGCTTTTGTTTAAAGTATAATGTAAAACCTTTGCAGCACTTAAAAATGCTAACAACATCCTAAATGACAATAAGCACTTATTAATACAGAAAACATGAAAACATCAATTATGGACAGAGCTGTGAGAAACAGATGTGCTCTGTGATTTGACTCCGATTTTCAGGAGAGTGGTTAGACACAGAGCAATAGGTAAATGAGATGTATCTACCGTTCTCGTTCCAGAACCACGTCACTTGGAGCAAGTAGCTCAAAGAATTGACTCAGAAGAAAGGGAAAGGAATCTACATCAAGATGTTCATAGTCCCATTATGGCCACAGCTGGAAACACCCAAAGCTTTTCAATAAAGACAACAGACCAGAGTCACATGTTAATACCAAAAAGTGTATATATGTAACGGATTTTGCACACTGTTTGTAAATGTGAATTCAGTACATCAGAAAAGGTTGAAAAACGTTTTTGTTGTTCGTTGGGTGATTTTTTTTCTGTCTGGTTGCATAAGTATGTATATATATATATTTTTCCACGTATTTTTGGCCACATTGGGTCTTCATTGCTGTGCATGGGCTTTCTCTTGCTGTGGAGGGTGGGCTTCTAGTTTCAGCGTCTTCTCTTATTGCAGAACACGAGCTCCATGGTGTGTGAAACTCATGGGGCCGTGGGCTCAGTCACTGTGGCACACAGCCTTAGCTTCTCCGTGGCATGTGGGATCTTCCCGGACCAGGTATCTAACCCATGTATCTGGCATTGCAAGGTGGATTCTTAACCACTGGGCCACCAGGGAAGCCCAAGTATATGTTTCTTTTGTGTGCACAATGTATGTACTACCTTAGGAATATTAAATTTCATGGGTGATTTTTTTACATGGATAAGAACAATTTCAAACACAAATAACCCAAGCACTGATTAGGAGTAATTGGCCCGTGCAAGAAAATTCTGAAAGTGACTGCTCTGACAGGCTAGTCATGAGTCAGCGTGGCACTGCTGTTTTCATAGACGTGGACATATAATTTGGGTGACCTTATGTTCCGGTTCGCCTGGGACAGTCCCAGTTTACATCTGTTGTCCTGGCACCTTATCCAGTGTTACATCTGCCCAGAACAAAAGGGTTCTGGAGGTCCTCTGAAGCCCAGGATATAGTCTTACTCATCATTGTATCAAACCAGATATTTACTCCCAAGTCTCCTTTCCTGCGTGCCCCAAAAGCATGTTTGGTAGGTAAACAGTAGTAACAATGGTAACCAGACGTTTTCCATTCAATATCCAACAAATATTTGTGGAGCCACCCCTGCAGTGATTTCTAGGGATACCAAGATATACACGGCCTGGCTCCTGCCTTTGAGGATTTACAGGTTGGTGGAGACAGATCAAAAGGTTAATTCAATAAAAGAGGGTAAATGCCAAAATGGGAGTGGAAAACAAACAAAGGAAGGCCAGAGGGGGTGTGTGTGTGTTTGTATGTTGGGGATATTTCACTGAAGAGTGACAGCTGAGTTGAATTAGGAGGAAAGAACCTGTCACACAGAGAAGGTTGTCCGGGCAAAGGATGAGTGTAAGAGTTGGGAGTCCAGAAAAATGTGGGGTGCCCAGGGAACTGTAAGGAATTTCGGATTTCTAGAATATAAGATCTGTGAGATGAAGTAGTGGGAGGGGAATCTGGAGGGGGGGATGCGGACGAAATTGAGAAATGCTGTCTGCCAAGGTAACAAAAATCCATTCCCAGGCTCCCTTTTCTCTTTGTCCCTCTATGTAAAGCCTGAAGGCTAAGTACTCCATCTCCCGGCCTCTGTTGCTCCCAGGGTGGCCTTGTGATGATGTGATATGAGTTGTATTGAAAGGTGTGAAGGCAAAGGCAATGAGAGTTGTGGAAAGACTTTTAAAAAGGGAAATACATAAAAGATATAAGATGGATTCATGGATCCATAGAGGGAAGGATAGATGGATGGACAGGTGATAAAGCACATACAAAATGTTAATAATATACAAAGAAATACTATATAAAAAAGAATAAAGTATGGGTAATTGTTACAACATGGATAAGCCTTAAAAACATTATGCTAAGTGAAAGAAACCAGTCACCAAAGACCACTTACTGTGTGACTCCATTGATATGCAGTGTCTAAAACAGGTGATTCCATAGATCCAGAAAATAGATTAGTGGTTGTTTAAGACTGGGAGAGGGCTTCCCAGGTGGCACAGTGGGCAAATGCCTGCAATGCTGGAGACATAGGAGATGAGGATTGGATCTCTGGGTCAGGAAGGAAAGCATAGCAACCCACTCCAGTATTCTTGCCTGGAGAATCCCATGGTCTGAGGAGCCTGGCAGGCTACAGTCCATAAAGTTGCAAGAAGTCAGACACGACTGAGCAACTGGGCAGGAACGCATGCATGCAAGGTTGGGAGAAGGGGAATGAGAGTGACTGTTAATTGACAGGTGGTTTCTTTTAGGGGTGAAGAGAATATTCTAGTATGTTCACATATTTGTGAATATACTAGAAACCACTGGATTGTACACTTTTATGTGTCAATTTTATGGTATTTAAATTATATCTCAGGACTTCCCCAGTGGTCCAATGGTTAAGAACCTGCCAGGGACGTGGGTTTGATCCCTGGTCAGGGAACTAAGACTGCACAGGCCACAGGGCAAGGAAGCCCACGAGCTCTAACTACTGAGCCCACATGCCACAACAAGAGATCCCGCATGTGGCAACTAAGAGCCAATGCAGCCAAATGCATATTTAAAAAAATAAATTATATCTCAATAAAGCTGTTTATAAGGAAATCTGAGTGCTGAAGAATTGATGCTTTTGAACTGTGGTGTTGGAGAAGACTCTGGAGAGTCCCTTGGACAGCAAGGAGATCCAACCAGTCCATCCTAAATGAAATCAGTCCTGAATATCCATTGGAAGGACTGATGCTGAAGCTGAAACTCCAATACTTTGGCCACCTGATGTGAAGAACTGACTCACTAGAAAGGATCCTGATGCNGGGCATGGTGCAGGGGCTGGGGCGGAGTGGGTAGGGCTGGGGGTGGGGAAAGTATGGGTCCCAGCAAGCTAAGTCACGGAGCCTGGGGTTTCCAAAAGGGTGTAGGGGACACACTCCAGGGTGGCTGCCATGATTCCTGCCCCATGCTGTTGACGCTCTTTGAGCCTGGATGAGAACTGTGAGGTATTCTAGATCAAGGTATAAGCAAAGGTGAAGGGATTTTGTAGATGGAACTAAGGTCTCAAATCAGTTGATTTTGAATAAAAGGAAGATTGTCCTGGGTGAACCTGACTTAGTGGCCTCCCTCCGTGTCTGTGCTCCCAGGGAGCGGGTCATCCTAGCATTGCTGACCTGGGGCTCTGTCACCTGAGACTTCACACCACCTTTAGGTAGACAGAAGGCCACCCCTGGGTAAGTCCCTCTGGTACTAACCCCTGGGTAAGTCACTGAGACTGTACCCTCAGCCTTGGTTCTGGAGCTGACACTGGACCCTGCTCACCTCAGCTGCCTCTCTCCCTCCCTCCATGGCAAAGATCTGTGCAGCCTGCTTCCCACGCCCTACCCTGTATATGACACCACCCTATCCTGTGTCCCCACAAGCAACATTGCCCTTTACCTGACTTCATATTTCTTATGGATGAAATCTCTCTGCGTGATTTTTAAGCTTTTACTTTCGTAGCCTTAGAATCCATTCTTCACACACATACACAACATCATACAAGAAAGCTCAGTCTGCAGGGACACAAAAGTGGAGCAACTCTGGTTGAGTGAAGGGAGGTGAGTGGGTAGAGGCCATGCACAGTCTTGTCCCCTCCCCGACTTCAGCTGAAGTGCTTCTTGGAAGGTTGTATAGATCCTCCTGCCCAGGACCCAGTCAGGACTTCCTGTTTGTCTTCTGCAGGGCTGGCCAGGACAGGAAGTTCCACCCTCTCATCCCCAGGACAGCTGTCAATAAGTAAACACAAAGAACGTTCCCAGTCCATAAAGACTGAGTCCCTAAACAGCCACTAAGGTATTTTCCACCTGGTGGGAATGTAAGTTGGTACAGCCACTGTGGAAAGTACTCTAGAGGTTCCTAAGAAAACTAAAAATAGAATTACCATATGAGCCAGCAATCCGACTTCTGGGCATATACCCGGACAAAACTATAATTCAAAAACATAGTTCATAACACCACTATTCACAACAGCCAGAACATATGTCCATCAGCAAATGGATGGAAAAGAAGAGGTAGCACACATATACAATGGGATACTGCTCAACCTAAAAAAGAACAACATAATGCGATTTGCAGCAACATGGATGCAACTAGAGATGATCATATTAAGTGAAGTAAGTCAAGAAGAGAAAGACAAATACCATATGGTATCACTTACGTGTAGAATCTAAAATATGGCAGAAATGAACATATCTACAAAACAGAAACAGACTCACAACCATAGAGAGCAGCCTTGTGATTGCCAAGGGGGAGGAGGGAGGGAGAAGGATGAACTGGGAGTTTGAGGTGAGCAGATACAAGCTATTACATTTAGAATGGATAAACACAAGAGCCTACAGGGAACTATATCCAGTCTCCTGGGATAAACCATAATGGAAAAGAATATGAAAAAAGAATGTACACACACACACACACATATATAAGTGAATCACTCTGCCATACAACAGAAATTAACACAACATTGCAAGTCAACTATACTTCAATTTTAAAAAAAGATATTTTTCATGTGGAAGATCATGATCCCTGTCCCCTCGCCTGCCTCACAGGTGGCCTGACACCTGAACTTGTTATCTATGAGACAAATGTTCTTCCTGACCTGCCAAGGACAGTTTTAAATAGATTCAGAGTTGAAAGGAAGCATATGATTACTTAGTCCAGCTCCCAACTCAGGAAAGAATTCACTATACATCGCCGCCAGACTCTCTTTGGACACCTCCCATGATGGGAAGCTCACTGTCTCACAAAGCAGGCATCTCCCTGTTGGGCAGCTCCTATTAAAAGTCCAGTTGGTCTCCCTCTACCACTCCTCCAACGGCCCTGCATCTGGAGCTCAAAGAATGAGTTATGTAACCTGTACTAAGAGGAACATCGCTCACTCAGGCCAGTCTGTTCCTCTCCTACACCAGTCTCCTCAGAGGCTTCTGTATAGACTGGTGCATTGGTGGCCCAAGGAACCACGTCTCCCAGTATCCGTGGCCTGTATATCTTGTCTCACTGACTCTCAGATTGGCCATGTGACTTGCTTTGACCGATTGAGATATTAGCCACATGAAGTTTGATTCGTGCTTGCAAATTGGGGCTTACCTTCTTACAAAGTTCCTTCTTAGAAGCCAGCTACCACGCAGACAGAAGCACAAGATAGGTTACTGAATGATGCAAGGCCATGAGGATAGAAGTTCTGGAAGATAGGACACCACTTTGAATGTTCCAGCCATCGGTGGGCAGCCAGCTAAGTGCCACCACATGAGTGACCTAAACAGTACGCATGGAGCAGCACCGCGTAGCTGAGCTTAGCCAACCGTGAGAAATAATGAATAATAATGAGAAATAATAAATCATTCCTTTCAGCCACTACTTTTCGGAGCAGTTATGCAGTGAGAGGTAACTGAAAACCACCAATAGGCTTTTTCTGGGAGTAAGTTTCTGAGATAGAATGGCCAAGATTCTTCATCCCAGGTCAGACATTTTCAAAGAACAGAGACCAGCTGGCTCAGCTACGAGATAACAAGCATCTTCACTGGGAATACTGGGAGTCCTGCCACTTGGAATTAAATTAGGAACTGGTCAGAGGAGGGGAGGAAGTAGGAGCCTTTGGTTTGAGCAAGTCAGAGAGCCCTGGCTGGATGACAAATTATGCAGAACAGCTTGGCTTTCTGCACAAAATGGAATTATGTTTCAGCTCAAATTCTTTGCCACTTATAAATTGCTTTTCATTTTATTACCCTCCAAACCGCCAGCCAGCCAGGCTTGAATGTTGTTTTGGATATGCCAGTTTCTTTCCAAAGCTGTGAAGGTGCAAATCATGTGCCATCCCCAGCGGTTTGGGAAGAAATGCCTTCTCTTTCCAAAAAAGCAATTTGGGCACACGTTGTGGTAATGACTTAGAAGTAGAAAAAAACAGCAAGATCAACTGGGGATTATAACAGCATTCTGTATAGGGGAAATCAGTGTAAAATGTTCTAGAATGAACGCTTCCTCAACCTCCATGCATTCACTCCATAAGCATTATTTGAGCAGCTATAGTCCCTGTCTTCCCAGAGCTCTCTGTTCCAGGGGAAAGACTGACAGGTGAACCAGCAGATGCAATGTGGTGTGATAACAGGTGAGTTGGGGTTAGGGAAGCACCTAGAAGAAGGCTGATGCCTAAAGAAGCTCTATCTAAGCTGAGAACAAAGGGTCAAAAGGGTAGCTGAACAAAGAGAAAGAATACTGAGTGGCAAAGATTACTAGTTCCTGTCCAATATCCATCTGTCACGTCCTATGATTAGACTATCACCTTGTCATGGTGTGCAACGTGTCCAGCTAAAACACTCCCTTGTCACTAGTAATGAATAATGAGATATAAATGGAAGTTTATACAGATTCTTAGAAGGAATTCTGTCTCACTTAGGACCTGCCTAGAACATGTACCTGATGGCTGGAATCCCAGCAGCCATTTTTTACCATCCAGCAAACTTGAGGATGAAAACCAACTGCTGAGAATGGTAGAATGGAAAGTTAAAAGGAGTCTGGGTCACTGACAACTGCGAGGCAGTTGGGCCAGTCCTGGAGAACCTTCTGTGAAGCCTCCCATGTACCTTCTTTCACATGCAAGAGAAATAAATGCCATATTCAAACTACTTCTTGGTTTTGTTGTTGCAGCATCACAAGTCCTAACAGATATGGAAGATGCAAGAGTCTGGACTCACTGAAATCATCCCTTTGATATGCACCTCTGCTATTTGGGGCCAGTATCCTATAATTTTCACATTCTGAGCTTCCTTGGGACTTGCCATGGGGAATGGCTGCAGTTTGATGGCCACTAGATAGCAGGGCTTCTTTCCTTCCTGAGTTCCCCCCAGGGCTCACCAGCTCACCTTCTGTGGTGGCTGCAATTGCTGATGCACCTTTAAGGTCACAAAGAATCACACATGACTAAAGCGACTTAGCATGAATGCACGCATGTGACATCCTTTGTTTTCTGATATGGCAGGAAATGTTCCATTTCTCAGAAACAAAATGTCCTAAGTCAAAGAGTGTGTCTCAAAGTTGGAGACCTGGACACAGATGACTGCCCTTGTGACTTCTAAGCTGCATTCATTGTAGCTCTGAGCCCTTTTGCCTCCCTTTCCCAAGGGAGGCAAAAAATTAGAAAAGAGAACTTACAGAAAACCAGCAAGAACTCTAGCCTTCCGTTGAGGTATTGTATCTGAGATGCCTACTGCCAGGCTGGCATGGTCCATGGGCAGCTTCATCTCTGCCCAGCAAAGCCTGGGAACAAGGATGCTCATGGAGAAGCCTAGGTCCACAGCTCACTGTTAACAGCCTCTTGCAACCATGAGCCTCCCCTGCAGAGGCTGACAACACCCAAACTCCAAGGGGAGCAGGCCTTGCTCCCCTCCACCCTCAGAAATCCCCAAACACAGCCCCTCACCTTCCTTGGGGAAACTTCCTTTCCTCCTTCTGGACCAACCCTTCCTAGCATCAGCTCTGGCCCCTCCTCCAACCCAAAGGAACTCAGCTTGAATCTCCTGAGTAAGTTTCAATCACAAGAGATTTTCTTCCCACCTTTCAATCCCTTCTCCCTGCCCCCAGGAGAAAGAATGTTGTAAGGAACTCTTTTGAAAACTCAATTAGGCGCCTCCCACCATCACTAGCAGAAGAGGCTCCTGAAAATGATGCAGCCTTGAGCAACAAAGACCACAAGAGCCAGGGCTGAAGGACTTGGAAGCCAGGCTGAAAGGCTGTCCCTAGCCAGAGACACAACAGTGTGTGTCAGTAAGGATGGTGATCTTGAGAGATTGAAACAGGTAAAATATATTTAAGTCTTCGAGTCTGTAGTGGTATCTTTTTAAAACGAGAAACTCACTGGCTATCCACTGAGGATGCTAATAAACTAATTCATTATTTTGAAACAGACAAACAAAAGGGAATGCTCAAGGAGGAGATAAGGATAGAAAGAAACCACCCTGTTCTGAGTAAATATATCCCAGGATGCTAAAGAAGAAAGAGGAGGAGGAGGAGGGGGATGAAGAGGAGAAGTTTAGTCTGTGATGACTCTGATGTCATGGAAACAGGAAAAGCAGCAGTTTTCCACTCCGGCACTGGGAACCACAACTAATACTGTCCTTGCTGGTCAGCTGGGAGGTCTCTGCGGGCCAGAACAAGCAGGGCTTCTTAGGATATAGTCCTCCAGAGAAAACCATGCTGAAGAGAGTGAGGGATGCATGAGAGAGGATAGCAGCAAGAATATTCCAGAAAGCATGTGGGCATGTTCTCGGAGTCCAACAAGCTCTTTTACACAATGCTGGGTGAGGGAAAGAAGATGCCACCTCCTTGGGAAGGATGAGAACTGAGCAAAACCATTAGGTTTTGCAGTTTGCAGACTTTAAAAGACTTTGAATATCCTTCAAGGGAGTTAATTCAGGAAAGTCAAGTTGGCTGCTGGTTGTCAGTTACTCAATCGTGTCTGATTCTTTGCGACCCCAAACTGTAGCCTGCAAGGCTCCTCTGTCCATGGGATTCTCCAGGCAAGCATACTGGAGTGGGTTGCCATATACTTCTCCAGAGGTCATGCTGCTGCTGCTAAGTTGCTTCAGTTGTGTCCGACTCTGTGTGACCCTGTAGACGGCAGCCCACCAGGCTCCACCGTCCCTGGGATTCTCCAGGCAAGAATACTGGAGTGGGTTGCCATATACTTCTCCAGAGGTCATGGGTTGTCCCCAAACTGCAAAGCCTGGAGGAGGGAAACTTCAGCTAGCCTCTGCTGAGAGAACTAGCAGGAAAGTCAGAGAAGGAAATGTGACTCGAGGATGAAGCTGGGTAAAGGGAATTTCTTTTTAGCCTTTTTTTTTAAGCAGAGGCAAAATATCATAGTGGTTAAGATCGTCAGTGCTGAAATCAGACAGCCTTGGTTGAATCCCAGCTCTGCCAGTTACTAGTTGCAAGTTACTTAGTTTCTCTGTGCCTCCGTTTGCTCAGCTGTGGAATGGGATATAATAGTGGGAAAGGCTGAAGCCGCCAGTCATTACAGAGTGGACAAGACCTGAACAAGAGACAGCTGAGCAGTCATGGCGTGAGAGGGAGACCGTGAATTTCCAAGTTGGGGGCCACCCTGGTCCTCACCAGGGCCACTGGCCTTTGCTTTGCCACTCTGTCTTGTGTGGGGTCTCTACGTGGGCTGGGAGATCCCCTGGGGCTGGAGAAATTGCTGAGCACCTGAGGGTGTCCCCTGGCTCATGTCTTCTCTGAAATCTTCCCCTCGGAGAAGAAGTTTAAAAGCTGAGCTTCAGACACTGGTTTTACACCTGGTGCTTTCTCATTGTCATCTTGTTAAGTCTCTGTCTAGACAACATTGTGAAGTAGGTATTATCTGCTTTTCCTACAGAGGAAGAAGATACAGTGCTCAGAGGTCACACAGAGCCATGGTGAGATAGAGCAGCTCAAGTCCATCTCAGGCATCCTGGTTGTGTCTGCCTTTGCCCCCTGTCCCCGCCTTTGCCCCGTCCTCCAGCCCCATGGCCCTTCACTTCTCTTTCAGCCTCCATCCCCAAACTGGTCTTCAAGGGGGGCTTCCTGGCCCTTGGTAGGGGGAGGGGNTTCTATTTAAACCACAAAGACCTGGGCAATCTGCTCTTATAGGCTGTTCTCTTAATCTTAATCTCGTAATGCAGTCTGTATAGATCTAAATATTTGAATATTATGACTAGTTGTCTTTTCATTACTGATACTGATAATTTGTACCCTCTCTTGATTCATCTTTCCAGCAACTGACTTTGACTGTTGATTTCCTTTTATTGTTTACATCCTGTTTCATTAATATCTACTCTTATATCTATTATTTCCTTCTACTATTTTCTTTGGGTATAATTTATTATTCATTTTCTAATTTCTTGAGATGGATATTTGTATAAATGATTTTCAGCTTTCTTCTCTTTTAATATAGGCATTTTAAGGTAATAAATTTTCCTCTAAATATATAGCTTTAATGTCATAAGTTTTGATATGTCATATTTATATCATTCATTTCAAACTGCTTTCTAATTTCTATTGTGATTTTTTGATCCATGTATTATTATATGAACATAATGATTAATTTTCAAATATCTGGGAATTTTCCATTTATCTTTTCTTAATTGATTTTTTAATTTAGTCCCTTAAGGTCAAAGAATATACTTTGAATCATTTCTACCACTTGAAANTGGGACAAGAGAAAGAGGCATAATCGAGTTGGTGTTGGGGACAAGAGAAAGAGGCGTAATCGAGTTGGGGTTGGGGACAAGAGAAAGAGGCGTAACTGAGTGGGGGTTGAGGGGCGGGCACCTTGAGAGATTTCTTTATAATTTGATGGGCACCATGGCCAGGTACCAGCCTGGTCTGTTCACTGTCCTCCCTTACCCTCTTCTTCATTTGAGGACGGACTAGGGTCCAAACACCCAGGAGAAAGACGAAGAGACTCCCAGGATCTCACTCCTGAGAGACTGGGAGGTCAGTGGGCAGAACTGGAAGGTCTGGGCCACCTGGAGCCAGTAGGATAGGAAAGAGAGATGGGAAGGCAGGTTGGGCATGGGGAAGTGGGGAGAGGAAGAGCAGGGAGGAGGGTGGGGAGGAAGGGAGATAGAGAGGGAGCTGGCAGACACGAAATACAGTGTAATTGCAATTTACTAACATTGCATCTGACACTTCCAGGGTTCAGATGAGACCATTCAGACAGCAAAGGGCCAGTTCTTATCCACAGAGCTCACGCGTGTCCCAGAGTGGTGGGCTAGAGGTGAGAAACATGTGAAAATTATGTTGACACATCTCCCCGAGATCACATCACAGAAGAAAAGGCTGAACGACCCCTGGCTCCACCCGGGTCACATGGTGTTGAAGGTGGCACTGGAGCAAGAGCCCGGGAGTCTAGGGTGTATGGAGGCACGCCTGTCTCTCCAGGTTAGTGCCACCCTTTCCCGAGCTCTCGACTCTGGAGGGAAGTTCATGGTCTTAACTGCTGTTCAGTGTGTGGAGTAGGAGAAAAGAGACTTGGACACATGTGAACACCTGCCCTAGTGGAGAGGACGGGGGGCCCTTGTTATCACAGGTGGGACTCAGGCCTGCTCCTGGGAAGCAGGCTGCCCCGACTCAGCAAGGACTGCCGTCACCATGGAAACTTCCCTGTAAAGGACTGAATGGCCTGCATTTTGAGTTTCATCTCCCGATATAGGATTTTAGAATGCAGAGAGCAGAGATGAATTTTCTCTGTTTTGGTGCCAGCTGAGCAGCGTATGTAGCCCAGAAACAAACAGCAAAGACGTGCCTGCAAGCTTAGTCGCGTCCGACTCTTTGAGACCCTTTGGGCTGTACCCCACCAGGCTCCTCTGTCCTTGGAATTTTCCAGGCAAGAATACTGGAGTGGGTTTCCATCTTATTCTCCAGGGGGACCTTCCTGACCCAGGGATCGAATCCACATCTCCTGTATCTCCTGCCTTGCAGGCAAATTCTTTACCTGATGAGCCATCAGGGAAGTCAATGGAAACAGCAAAGTAGAAAAGAAGGGGCTATAAAATCATAGGTCATTCTTTGAACGTCTCAAGCAAGACAGGAGGTTTCTCCTTGACTTTCCCACCTTCACATGGGTCTCCAGCCTCTGAGAGCTCCCTATTGACAATCTCTGTATGTCTTTTTTTCTCATTATAGGCTAGCACAAGATAGTGAGTATAGTTCCCTGTGCTTTACAGTAGGTCCTTGTTGTTTATCTGCTATCTATATAGTAGTGTGCATCTGCTAATTCCAAACTCCTAATTTATCCCTCCCTGCCCCATTTTCCCTTTTGCAACCATAAGTTTGTTTTCTGTCTGTGAATCTATTTCTGTTCTGTAAGTATACCATTTTTTAAAATTCTGCATGTAGCTATCATATGATATTTGTCTTTCTCTGTCTAACTCACGTCACTTAATTTGATAATCTCTAGGTCCACTCATGTTGCTGCAAGTAGCATTATTTCATTCTTTTTTATGGTTGCGTAATATTCCATTGTATATATAGGACTGTTTCCTTCTGCTGTGAAATGTAGTGTTTCCCCAGCATGTTTCCCTGTCCCTTTTAGGGACAATGCATCCCCACGCCATAGATGCAGATGGTCCTTAACCAGATGCACATTTAAAAAAAATTCAGATGGTGGGACTTCTCTCGTAGTCCAGTGGTTAAGAATCCACCTTCTTAGGCAGGGGACGAGAGTTGGATCCCTGGTCTGGAAAGATTCCGCGTGCCTCAAAGCAACTCAGCCTGTATACCACAGCTAGAGAGTCCAGGTACCACAACAAAAGAACCGAGATGATGCAAGACCCCGCATACTGCAACTAAGACCCAGTGGAGCCAAGTACGTAAATAAAACAAAAAATTCTTAAAGCTCAAATGGCAATGCAGGGAAGAGAGTATAAAGGCAGAAACTGGAGGCCAGGAAGTCTGGTAAGGGATCATGCAACAATCCAGGTAAAAGATGATACAGCCCTGAGTAGGAGATGCAAGGGGGCGAAGCTGGGGAGGGGAGCTCTGAGAGATGTTTAAGAAGTGAACTCAGTGACTTTGCTATACAGCCAAAATTAATATGTTATGAATCAGCAGTACTTCAATTTAAAAGGAAGTGCTTCTTATATTTCCTATATTAGGATTTTATCTGTTTAGTTTTCATGGATATTATTTCTAGGGAAAAAAATTTTTTTAGAAACAATTTTTAACGTGAAAGTGCTCAGATTCATCAAAACTAAATCTATTGCACCCCTTGAGATGATTAGATGGTTTTTCTCGTTTAATCTGTTAATATGATAAATTTTATATGCCATGTTCTAGTAAAAAAGACATCCCTAACACCTGGGATTATACCCAACTCAATGTGGCATTTTTTAATGCCCTGCTGATATTTTATTTGTCAATATTTTGTTTAGTGTTCTCATATCTGTATTCATGAGTGAACTGGGCCCATGATTTTCATTACTGATAAAATCTTTGGTTTTGGTATCAGTTTTGGAAAAGGAGGATGCTGTAATCTGGCTTTAATATCTTTACACAGAAATCTTTGAAAGCTTATTTTTGTTAATTAGTGGTACTTAGAGAGGACTGATTTTTACCCACTAAGTACTTTTTAAAAAATCAACTTAGCAATATTTGGTAACATTTTCTTGTGGCTTGACATCGTATTCAATGTAGATGTTAAGATCCATCTTTTTCCCTTTAAAAAGAGCTGGATGGGTTTGCCCAGCTCCACGCCTCCAGCGCCTTCCCTGCTTGCTCTCATTCCTCAGAGTCCATGGACCACAGTGCCCCCAGCACACCTGTGCTCCTGCAACCCTGCCTCACGATCTGGACCGCGGTGCCTCCAGCACACCTGTGCTGCCACGACCTTGCCTCACGACCCAGGATGTGGCTCCCAAGAGGCCCGAGCCAGCAGGTGTGTGACACGTGCTTTGTACACAGCTTGAGAGGTTCCCAAGTTTCTTAGAAAAATTTCACATCAAAGACATCAAGAGTTGTGGACTCCTGGTGAGTGCACTCATGTTGTCATTCAAATAGAACTTTCTAGATTTGCTTCTGGGCAGGCAGCCCAATGTGAGAGCCCTTGGCGGCCAGGCAGCACCACTCAGGAGCAAGGCATCACTGTCACGGCTGGCAGGAGCATCTCGTGGCCAGCTTTCCCCTCGGGCAGGGCCTCGCCTCCATCAGTGTGCTCCACTAATCCTCCCAGCCCAGCTCCTCCACTGCTCCCAGCAGTGAGCAGGTGGGCTCCAGGAGCCCCTCGGGGCAGAGTGAGGTCCAGCTGCAAAGTTCAAAAGTAAGAAATCCTGTGCACCTGGTGCCTCCCAGCCCAGCATCCCTGCCTTTACTTGTTTCCTGTTCTGGCTGCACCGGCCTGAGCCGGACAGGCTGCCTCACCATCACATGGGGCCCCTCCTGGCTCACACGTGCAAAGTCACGGAGGCCCCTTCTGCTGGACAGGCCAGCCAGGCCCTGCTCTGAATTAAACACAGGGAAGCTCTCTCGACAAGACCCTAAGGGATGTCTGAGCACCGGGGCAGAGGGATCGTAAGGTTAGGTGGCCAGTTCCCTACAGAGAAAGGGTTTGTGCTTTGTCCGCTTGCCCATTCTCTTTCCCCCTTTCCCTCCTTCCCCACTAGAAAGAAAGGAGAAAGGGAGAAAGGGAAGTGGGAACAGGGGAAAGAGGGAGGGAGAGAAGGAAGGGAGGGAGAAAACGTCAAGCAAATAAAACCCTGCATCTTGAATTCCTATGAAAACAGGAAGTAGATTCAGGTGTCAGGGTAGTTTGAGGAAACTGAGGCAGCTCCGAGGGTGGTGAAGGGAAGCTGGCTGTGGGGGGTGAAGCCAGTTAACGTTTGGCAGCTCAGTGGACATGCCATGCCCTGGCCGCGGGCTGCCCTGAGCTGCCACAAAGCAAGGGGCCCTGGATACCTTCCCTGGGATGGCCAAGGCTGCTTTGAGCTGGATAAGCGCGACTAGCTCCCTCCATGAAAGCATCCGTCACAGCCCTGGTTTCCTGACCAGGATTCCCCGTCACCACAGCCACCCCGGCCCTGGGGTTTTATGATACGCTGTGGGCCAGGTGCTATCTGTGGTTCTCTTAGCAGACTTCATCAGCCAAAAGAATGGGAAAGGGAATGGTCCCATCAGTCAAAAAAACACGTCTGTGATGTTTATTTTGTTCCCTTATGAAAGAAGGAAATACTCAGAGAAAGCATGGAAAAGAACAGAAAAGTTTTTAAAAAGAAAGAATTTACCCATAGTTTGACTACTCAGAGACAACTGACATTAATATTTTGGGGAACATGTATGCCCCACTGAACATCTTTTGCTTTCTTTTGCTTTAAGAGGATAGAGGTAAATAGGTGTTAAGTAAAATGGCAAGTATTACAACATAGAGATATTCTCAGTAAAAGAACTGTCCTTCTTAACCTCCCAGCTAAGTTTTCCCTGAAATTCACTCTCTTGAACTATTCTCATATGGTGAGGGGAGAGTCTCTCACTCTCTCTTCCCATGCTTTCCAAATCAATTCTTTATTTATTATTGACTTCTTTTCCATCTAATCATATTACTTTGAGAGATTAAAATTTCATTCTCTAATATCTCCAATAGCCTCACAAAAAGCAGGTATTATGCAAATGTGCAAGTCTAAACCCAATGTGGCAGACTGAAGATGGTCACAAATTCTTGGACAGATTTTTATGTCCCCCCCAAATTCACCTGTTGAATTCCTAACCTCCAGTTCCCCAGAAAGTAACTGTGTTGGAGGCAGGGCCCTTAAAGCGGTGATTCAGTTAAAATGAGGTCATTAGTTTAAGCCCGAATCCCATAAGACGATGTCCTTGTAAGAAGAGGAGGTTTGGACACACACCGACACCAGGGATGTGCCCACGCACAGGGGAGACCAAGGGGGAAAGCAGCCATCTGCGAGGCAAGGGGAGAGTACTCAGGGGAAAGCAAGCCTGCTGATACCTCAGAGCCGGGCTTCCAGCCTCTGGAACAGTGAGAAAATAAACTGCTGTTGGTTAGTCACCCGGGCTTCCCTGGTGGCTCAGAGGTTAAAGCGTCTGCCTGCAGTGCAGGAGACCTGGGTTCAATCCCTGGGTCGGGAAGATCCCCTGGAGGAGGAAATGGCAATCCACTCCAGTATTCTTGCCTGGAGAATCCCGTGGCCGGAGGAGCCTGGTGGGCTACAGTCCACGGGGTCACAAAGAGTCGAAACGACTGAGCGACTTCACTTACTTAGTCACCCAGGTATTTTGTCACGGCAGCCCTAGCAAACTAATACAATAGCTGTACCGCCTTGGGCGAGTCATTCACCCTTGTGGAACCTCAGATCTCCATACACAAGCTGAGTCATCACAAAGATAAGACTCAATGTAAGTGATATATAGTGATATCTAGCGTTCATTGGGCTTCCCAGGTGGTAAAGAACCAACCTGCCAGTGCAGGAGATGCGGGATTGATCTCTGGGTTGGGGAAGATCTCCTGGAGAAGGGAATGGCAACCCACTCCAGTATTCTTGCCTGGGAAATCCCATGAACAGAGGAGCCTGGTGGGATACAGTCCATGGGGATCACAAAGAGTCAGACATGACTGAACGACTGAGCATGCAGGCACAGCATTCAGCAAGTGGTTAAATCAAGGTGCAAAGTAGCATAGCTAAGAATGCTTCCTCTGTGTGAAAAAGATATTTTAGTTACCTACTCAGTTCGGTTCAGTTCAGTCACTCAGTCGTGTCTGCCTCTTTGCAACCCCATGGACTGCAATACACCAGGACTCCCTGTCCATCACCAACCCCTGGAGTTTACCCAAACTCATGTCCATTGAATTGGTGATGCCATTCAACCATCTCATCCTCCGTTGTCCCCATCTCCTCCCGCCTTCAATCTTTCCCAGCATCAGGGTCTTTTCAAATGAGTCAGCTCTTGACATCAGGTGGTCAAGTATTGGAGTTTCAGTTTCAGCATCAGTCCTTCCAATGAACACTCAGGACTGATCTCCTGTAGAATGGACTGGTTGGATCTCCTTGCAGTCCAAGGGACTCTCAAGAGTCTTCTCCAACACCACAGTTCAAAAGCATCAATTCTTCAGCGTTCAGCTTTCTTTATGGTCCAACTCTCACATCCATACATGACTACTGGAAAAACCATAGCCTTGACTATATGGACCTTTGTAGACAAAGTAATGTCTCTGCTTTTTAATATGCTGTCTAGGTCGGTCATAACTTTCCTTCCAAGGAGGTTATCTACTAATGTACAACAAAGCCTCCCAAAACTTAATGGTTTAACACATCAACAAATATTAGATTATCTCTCATGAATCTGTGAGTTCACTGAGTGATTCTTCTGTATTTTTTTCCTGGGCAGGGGATATGGAAGGGAGGGAGGTAGATTCTCCTGCTGCCACAGTCAAATGGCTGCTGAGCTGAATTGTCCAAGATGTCCCACACTCATAGGTCTGGTGTGTTGGCGGGATGGATGAGGGGCTTGGATTTCTCGATCTCCACATGACTGGCTTGGACTTTTATTTTGCCAACTGAATCCTAAATCCCAAGGGTGAATATGCCAAAGAGGAAATGAAAGCTGCCAGTTCTCATAGGCCTAGATCTGGCAGAGGGTCACTTCCCCTGTATTCTGTTGGTTAAGGCAGTCAGAGTATCAACTCAAGTTCAAGGGGAGTGGGAGGACACTTCATCTCTCAAGGGGGAGAGCCACAAAGAATTTGTTGCCTCTCCAATCCATCACAGAGCTTCCCTGGCGACTCAGATGGTAGAGTCTGCCTGTAATGCAGGAGAATCGGGTTCAGTCCCTGAGTCGGGAAGATCCCCTGGAGAATGGCATGGCTACCCACTCCGGTGTTCTTGGGCTTCCCTAGTGGCTCAGATAGTAAAGAACCCGCCTGCAATGCAGGAGACCTGGGTTTGATCTCTGGGTTAGGAAGATCCCCTGGAAAAGGGAAGAGCTATCCACTCCAGTATTCTGGCCTGGAGAATTCCATGCACAGAGGAGTCTGGCGGGTTACTGTCCGTGGGATCACAGGGAGCCAGACACAATTGAGCCACTTACACTTTCACTTTCAAGGCACCAACTCCTTACTCAGATAACTGACTGAAAGGAAAGAAATCCTTCTTTATAGAAGGTAATAATTAGATACTAAATCAGAAGAGATGATGAAATTGAAAAGTCACTACTTCATGACCCTTACAAATAATGAATCTGAGCTGCTACAACAAACAGGTTGCACCACTTGAACACACTTGGTAACAGAAAGAAACAAACCAGACCTGATGCCTTAATGCAGTCATGCAATTTTAAGTGTAGAGCACCACCTTTGAAATATTATTGCCTAAAAAAAGGAATCCAGTGGCCTGTCAAAGAAAAGGTTGGGCGAGGCAAGTGTCCACCTGTGTGCAATGTTACTTTGAAGAGAATTTTAAACCAATCATAAAACCAACTAAAAGTCAGTCTGCTTTTTGTTACTGCCAGACACCAGCAATTTGAAACAATGTCAGTGATAAAATATCCCTTTCCTCCAGCTGTCTGTTCCTAATGGTTCTCTGTCCTTGATACACCATCGCCTGAAACAAATCAAGTTTCTAGAATAAATAACAGGTTACAGAAAATACAGAATATGGCAGAACAAATTAAATGACATCATAAGGAAGCATTTATCCCAGTCTAGAATGAGGAGCGTTCTACTCAACAAATCACCCAGGTTCTCTAGCAAATCAAAAGCATGGAAGGGAGGGAAGGGGGGTTGTTAAAGACAGAGGAATGGAGGCATCTAAGGAGACTTAACTAGATGAACGAATATGCAGACCATGTGGCTCCTGATTTGGACAAACCAACTGGTTAAAGATAATTGTAGAAAGGTAATTAACTATGCTAGCTGTGATAAAGACATGATGGATATATTTTTATATGTATATATAAAGTCTCATATATATAATGATCTCTTTCAAAAAACTAAGATCATGGTATCCAGTCCCATCACTTCATGGCAAATGCAAAGAGAAAAAGTGGAAGCAGGGACAGCTTTTATTTTCTTGAGCTCCGAAATAACTGGATGGTGACTGCAGCCATGAAATTAAAAGACACTATGGGAAGAAAACTATGACAAACCTAGACAGCATATTAAAAATCAAAGACATCACTTTGTTGACAAAGATCCATATAGTCAAAGCTATGCCTTTTCTGTAGTCATGTACAGTTGTGAGAATTAGACCATAAGGAAAGCTGAGCACTGAAGAACGATGCTTTCAAATGGTGGTGCTGGAGAAGACTCTTGATAGTCCCTTGGACTGCAGGGAGGTCAAGCCAGTCAATTGGAAGGACTGATGCTGAAGCTGAAGCTCCAATACTTTGGTCACCTGATGCAAAGAGACAACTCATTGGAAAATATTCTGATGCTGGGAAAGATTAAAGGCAAGAGGAGAAGGGGGCAGCAGAGGATGAGATGTTTAGATAACATCACTGACTCAATGGACATGAATTTGAGCAAACTGTGGGAGATAGTGGAGGACAGGGAAGCCAGGCATGCTGCAGTCCATAGGGTCACAAGAGTCAGACACAACTTGGTGTCTGAACAAAAATAAAGTCAGTTCAAAATGACTAAAATTATTTATGACTGAAATGTCTTGACACCTAGGATTTGTTTTAAAATATGCCAGTAAACAAATGAGGAAGCAACCAAAGTCAATAGAATAAAAACAAGATTGTCCATGAGCTGATGACTGTTGAAGTTAGGTAATGGACACACGGCTGTTTGTTACTAGTCTCTCTCTTTTGAATATTTTTAATAAGAGAATGAAAAAAGAATCGATGTATGCACAGTGGTAGTTGCCATCGTCATCATCATCAGACGCGAGTTGCAGACTCAGGCATGAGGAAGGTGGCATCTAATTCTCCAGGAAGGAAGGACTTGCAAAAGCTGGATCAGGTACCAACCAAGAGGACTGGACTCGGCCCAGTGGTCAGAGCACAGGCAGAGAAAAGAAGCCCAGCTCAGCCACTGAGCACAGAGAAGAGCCCAGGCAAGCAGGCATATCCCCCCAAACTGAAGACAATGTCACTGCAAGCAGCTGTAGGTGAACAGGCATGGGGTTGCCTCCAGGAGATGAGGCAACATTCAGACATCCTTAGGGAAGAAACCTGTCCTCCACTGGCCACAGGGTCTCAGGACTGAGGAGGGGGCAGAAGGGGTGTTTAAAGATTAAACAAGGGACTGGCGATAGTGAAGAAAGGCTTCCTCCCATTCAAAAGTGAGGGGACATATGTGTACTTATAGCTGATTCATGTTGAGGTTTGACAGAAAACAACAAAATTCTGTAAAGCTATTAACCTTCAATCAAAAGATAAATTAGTTAAAAACAAAACAAAACAAAACAGAAAGGCTTCTGCCCTGGGACTGCCACACAACAGGGTCATCAGACAATTTCATCAATAATGAAAATTAACTACTAACTCATCTTACAAGAGATCCCTGAGCTCAGGAACAGCAAGGGCATGTTCCAGAACCCAGATCCAATTTGGAGGGGGTCCCTGCACTGGCATCCAAGCTCTGGACACACCCCAACCCGGGAGAAGACAGATCAAGCCCAGAGGGTAGGGCATGACAGGACACTGTGAAGGAGACTAAATGACTGAGGGTTAAAGTACTGAACCAAACACATGAAATTTTCTATTTCTCTCTCTCTCTCTCTCTCTCTCTCTCTCACACACACACACACACACACACACACACACACACGTCATTGAATACATATTAGAATACTGTTGTTGCATTGCTTTTGTCCCATTTAATAATATAGTAGCCAGTTATTTCACCAGGAAAAATGAGCTTATTCACAAACAGTCAGAGGAACTGCAACTTGGATGTGCAAACTATGACGGACCACAGACAAATCCAGAGAACAAGGAAGGGGAGCTTGCTTTTATACAGAAACCAGAAAGAGTTTAGAAGAGACTGTAAGAACCAAAGAGTCCATTGGAGGAGCCAGGAGTCCAAAGTACGGAGGATTCTCAATGGTTGGACTGTTGCAGTCTTTGATTGGCTTGACTGTCCTCCAGTGAAAACAAATTGTCTTCTTTCTGCTAGAAAGTAAAGTAGACAAGACTTTCCTGAGTGACATGTAAGTGTACATCTCTTCCTGTTTGGAGTAATTGAGGATGCATGGTGGGGCATGAGAGCGTCCCCTACAGACTTGTCCCAACCCTAGTTTTAACTAGGGTTTTTTGTTACATTCGTAAATGTATCTGTATTTATTTAAAATGTATGTGTTAATCTGTATTTATTTCATTCATAATCTGCAATCTCTTATGATTTATTCACATAGCTTCTTGCACATGCAGCATCACTATATACTCCCAGGTTTTTTTAAAGAGTAGAGATGCCCTCCAGTCAGCCCAGAAGAGATTTGGCACACGTCATCTGAGCAATAAGGCTGGTTTCCTAAGTGCTGCGTGATCCGTATTTATTTGTAGGATGAGAAGCTGTTTGGAACTCCCATGCTGACAGTATTCTAAGAGATGAAAAAATTGGTGGGGATTATTTCTCACCTGGCTGCAAGATGAGAGAAAGTGAAGGTAATTCTAAATGAGGTGATTCCCCTTCCCTTTTTAAATTCTGGGGCCATCAATGACCTGAACCCTAAACGTGGTGACAGGCAACACTCAGCCCAGCCAACACTCAGCCCAGCCACCCCTCAGCCCAGCCACCCCTCCAACTCCCCAACCCTGTCCTTGGCTTTGGGACACCTGCAGTGTCATGATAATGAGAGAAATGCCCCAGGCTCTCCCAGCCCAAGAAAACTACCGAAACCCAAACCTTTCTTTTAATTCAATTGAAAAATAAATCTCTAATTCAAAACTAAATGCCAAAAATATTAAAATGCAAACAGACAAGCTATTTTTCAATGCACAAGTCATGTTTTCAGTTGATTAAGCCTCACTTGTTCAGCACTCAACATACAATAAACTTCCTATATACGAATCTTTATGTTGAGAACTTTCAAAGATGCATGTCCAATCAAGTAAGTTAGTTCACGTGTCTGGCATACATTGTCACATATATGCATCCTCTACAAGTGGCTGTGCTTTTGTGTACTTTACTATACAGTTTTGTATAGAGTATAGTATCTTTATTTCAAGCCTAGGATGTCTGGAAGCAAGCATAAAGGCCTCAGTGATGTAACTGGTACTGTACTGTACTTCTCAAGGTGCTGTGCTGTAAAATTTTAAATGTTTTGTTCATTTTTTGTGTTTGTTTTTATGTATTATTTGTGTGAAAACGATTATAAACCTATTACAGTACCATACTATACAGTAGATTGTGTTAGTTGGGTATCTAAGGTAACTTTGTTGGACTTACAAACAAGTTGGACTCAGAAGGGAACTTGTTCGAATGTAGAGGGCTTACTTCAGCTCTCCACAGCCCATTCTCCCCCAGAGACTGCAAATGGCTTCAGGGCAGCTCTCTTTTACCCAGCTCTTAGCAGGCCAGCCTGGAAGACTCTTGATGTTTGCTACCTACAGTCCTATTTCAAAAGCACTGATAAAGGGGCCACATTTGCTGTGTTTTTAGAGCTTGAGTGACTGTTGAGGAACGAGTGTTTATCCCATCATACTGCCTTCCATCCTCCTCCTGTCTGTCTTTTTTGCACTCTTCCCTTTCCCCTCTCTGTATCTGAGTACATGCGCGTGTGCACACCCGTGTATGCAGGGTGTGCACAGCTGCGTGTGTGTGCGTGTTGTGCTAGTGAGTCAGGGCGGGAGGATGTGGTCTCACACACACCCTGTCGTTTCATTGTCCTGGCCTTTTCCTTTTTCCCATTCCCACTTCTATGCCTTTAACTAATAATGTGTTTAGAGGCCCTGCCCTGTTCCTGCCCCACAGCCTCTTCTGGTCTGGGTTGCTGGGGCAGGAGTCGGTGGGAAAGAACATGAGCTGCATCTCTGTCCACAGTGGAGACAGAATCTCGGGCTCCTGCTCCCTCTTCTCTGTACCCCGGGAGACCGGGGTCCTGAGAACACAGTCCTGTGGTGAGATAAAGAGAAAGAAGGGCTGAGTGAGCTGGCCAACTTCATTCTGTCCTCCCAGAGCAGAGGTGGCGTGAGGCTCTGCGGTCAGCCTCCGCCTCCCCACGTCATTTCTGAGTAGGGCTGACTGTTCTCCTCAACGGCGACTTGATTCATTGTTTCGTCCCCCGGTCGCTCACAACCCCGGGGCTGCTGGGGTGTGAACGGAAGCCCACTTAGGAACCACATCTTGGTTTCTCTTCCCCACTCACACCCCAGCTGCCTACACTGGCCAGCAAGGTCCTCTTCTTGGGGACAGAGAGGTCACCGCAATAGCACCGCTCGCCTCAGATATCCTGGTACAACCCACTAAGGATAATTCTTAGGGAAACTTTGCCATCTCCATTACGTTAATTAGTTCCAGAGCTGCTAATTAAAGCCCTGAGCTGCTGCACACGAGGACTGTCTGCGTGCTGGGGTGAGGCCACAATGAGGAGCAGGGATAAAGCCGGAGGCGCGGCTGGGCCCACGGTGATGGGACTCTCCAGTGACAGGCCTAAGACGTAAACGAACCTCCAGAGGCCCTTTAAGTTTGGCATTCAGTTATCTGGCTGTTTTGATAAGGAAGGACTGAGACCGTGTCATGATTTGCTGGGCCCCTTGCATGTGGGTGAGGGACAGGCTCCAGATCTCGACTGAACCCTGCTCGCTCCAGGGTGAGCTTCTGTCTTACATTAATAGAAGGCTAATGAATGTCTCAAAGGAGAGGCTTTGCGACTTTCGTGTGGATTGAAGGATCACTCCAGTGGGCAGCTACGACGCCAGCGATCGCCTGCCGTTGGCCTGTGACAGCATTAATAAGGCCCTTCAGTTCAATTCATTTCAGTTCAGTTGCTCAGTCGTGTCCGACTCTTTGCGATCCCATGAATTGCAGCCCGCCAGGCCTCCCTGTCCATCACCAACTCCCGGAGTTCACCCAAACTCATGTCCATCGAGTCGGTCATGCCATCCAGCCAACTCATCCTCTGTCGTCCCCTTCTCTTCCTGCCCCCAATCCCTCCCAGCATCAGAGTCTATTCCAATGAGTCAACTCTTCGCATGAGGTGGCCAAAGTATCGGTGTTTCAGTTTCGGCATCATTCCTTCCAAAGAACACCCAGGACTGATCTCCTTTAGAGTGGACCGGTTGGATCTCCTTGCAGTCTAAGAGACTCTCAAGAGTCTTCTCCAACACCACAGTTCAAAAGCATCAATTCTTCCGTCCTTCAAGGCACTGGCAGTTTCTACCAGAGTCGGTCCTCTGTTCAATGGCCCCCATGGGAGTTAATAAAGAGGAAGAGTCCGATCCTCTACCTGTCAAGAATATGTACACCCCTGGAACTCTGTACCATTCACGCAGGGCTGCAGACTCACCAGGGACAGGCTCCTCCTTGGCCCAGGGTGAGGCTGGCGTTTCCTAGCAGAACTTCCCCTCAGAAAAGTCCCAGAATCTAGGGGTTTCATCACAAAGGGGCCAAGGGAGTCCAGTCACGTGTTGGACCCACCATACCATACCCATGGGCCCTCAGATGGGAAATGTAGGAAGGGGCTTTAGAGAGAAGAGGAAAAGGCAAGAATTAAGGAAGGCAAAGGGCAGAAGGCAGGTGACCAGGGAAGGTCCTCTTGTCCAATGGGGAAGCTCACCCCAAGCAACGCCAAGCTGTCCCTCCATCCAGAACTCTCCCCAGGCCCCAGAACAGCCACCTCCCTCCCTCCCCACCTTAAGAGGAGCCAGGCCAGCAGCAGCTTTCCTCCCACCCTCAGGGCAAAGGCAGCTCCTGAGACAGTGGCCTTGAGTGACTCACTTCCTTTCTCTGGGTTCAGCTCGCTCCTCCATTAAATAGAGGTGGGCTCATTGGATGCTGTCATAGATGAACACCTCTGGGCTGACTCGGAGGGTTTGGGTGGAATAAAGTAACAGTTCCTTCACAGAGTAGAGGGCTCATCCAAACACCTGGCATTACCCTCCCTGGCCTGTGGGTAACGTCAGTATCAGTAAAGGACCCCACACTACCCGTCAAGCCCATAACTCTCCAGCCTATATCCCATTCCCAGAACGACAGCCTGCTAACCGGCCCCTCCCCTGTCCTCCAAACACATTGCTAGTCTGGCAGCCCCCTTCAGGCCTGCCACTATTTCTGCCACCTCCAAACCAGCTTCCTACTCCCTCTCTCTCCCATTACCTTCTTTTATTTTTCTTCAAAGCCCACTTCACCACCAGACACCACCAAGTCTATGAGTTTGCTATCCGCCTGTCTCCCCTCTCAGACGGCAGGATCAGGGTCCGCCCTGATCATTGCAATAGACAGAGAGTCCACAGATAACCCCGTGCCTCAGTGCTCATGGCTCTGCTGTTGCCTCCACCTCCCTGCAAGATCTAAGATCATCACCTCTTCAGGTCTCCCCTCACCTGCCTCTGGAGGCCTCCCCAGCTCTGAGCCCTCCCTTCACTCTAATGCCTGCAGGACCAGGCTTCAATCACTGGCTTCCCTTTGGAAGCCCAGCAGCGCTGGGGACTAAGATGTACACAAAATGTCAGCCCCAGGGCCAGAGGGTCAGGTGTGATGGTTCAGACAAAGAAAACCAAACGCCATGCACATAATTGGCACAGAGGTAAAAATCTCCTTCTCAGAGCCTCCAGCCCACAGAATTTCACTCGTCCCTTCCGGGCACCACAGATGCTTAGTGAAGGCTGAGATCTGTCTCTGAGAATCAAGAACCAAGAGAGTATTTCTGGCCCAATTAAGCTTTAGTGCTTGACAAGTAGAAAATGCAGCCTCATCTATTTACATCCCTCACGGGAGAAGCAGGCCAGCTCTGTGTGCACATGGACCATCTTGCTTGCCTTCCTGCAGGTGCACCACACCGAGGACACAGGTGGGCAGGCAGGCCGTGATGAGGGCATCTCTAAAATGATGTGTTGACTTGTGACATCAGCCTCAGGCAATGGGTACAAATATTGTTTTACAAATTATCAGTGTTAGAAAATCAAGTAATCATCTCCATTTCAAAGGTACGAGAAGCCTTCTCATCCCTATTACCAACAACATTGAGTTTATAAGTGCAGTGCTGCTGGCCATATGATTTTTATTCTTTCAGATGTGGCAGATGGTACCGTGTCAGTTTCATCAGGGTGACTAGATCTGAGTCATGATCCCTCCTTGAACCTTAGATAGGTAGATGGGAAGAAGGATGAGATGGTCCACTAAAATGCGTGCATTTGAAAAACTCTTTAAAAAAGAAAAACAACTCTAATGTAAGTGTCCGTTTGAAACAGCTTCCCCCATGACTCAGCGGGTAAAGAATCTGCCTGCAATGCAGGAGACGCAGAAAACACCGGTTGATCCCCAGCTTGGGAAGATCTCCTGAAGGAGTAAATGGCAACCCACTCCAGTATTCTTGCCTGGAGAATCCCATGGACAGAGCCTGTTCCATGAGGTGAATGTCTGGCTGTCACCCAAAGAACCATAGACCTCTTGTCCTCAGGGCAGAGAGAGCCTGCTCATCCCCACCCCCAGGCTAGCCCCCACCCTACCCAAATACTAGTGGCCTGTCCTTGGCTTGTGCTCAGGAACCCTGCTGTACCACCCCCTGCCTCAGCTGTGAAGAGCCCTCTCCCCAAGGATGGATCACCTTTGAGGAGGGTCAAAGCCCCCTCTGTGCCAACAGCCCCTTGCCTTTTCGTATAGGCACCAGCCCTGTGTGACATGGGCCCTCCTCCCTCTCGGCTTCTATGTGGGAACAAGGATCATAAACCATAATAGGTAGGGGTATCCCAACGCAAGATAGCAGAGGGGTTGGTGTGAGGGGAGGGAGTGGTGAATGGCCAGTACCTCGTTCATTTATTTAAACTCTGCATAGCACTTAGTAGTACATACTACAGTATGTAACCTGTAGTATTCATTTCTGTAGCCTAGGGTCTAACGGTGCGTGTCACGTGGCAAGCTCCCAGGAGTTGCTGGGCCTGAATACAGGCATGATCAGGTGGGCAAGGGGTAAACTGTCAGCTTGATCCATCAGAGTCCTACTAATGACAACAGTGTTAGTTACTGGACTTGCCTGGTGGTCCAGTGGTTAAGAATTGGCCTGCCAACACAGAGGATGTGAGTTCAGTCCCTGGTATGGGGAGATCTCATGTGCCTCGGGGCAACTGAGCCCGCACTCCACAACAGGAGAAGCCACCACAGTGGGAAAACCACCATGCTACAACAAAGAGTAGCCCCTGCTCGCCGCAGCTAGAGAAAGCTTGCACACAGCAACAAAGACTGCAGCCAGAAATTTAAAAAAAAATTTTTTTTAAATAATATTAGTTACCATTAATCAAGCACTGACTCTCTACCAACTTTTAACATGATGAACCCTTATGGACCTACTAGGAGAGAGGTGTTCTAAGTCTCATGTTTTAGACTCAGAGGGATTAAGCAACTTTCCCAAGGTCACACAGCTTATGATACAGCTGTCAAATCCAGGATAGTCTGACCCCAGAATCTGAGTTTTTGACTCTGCTGTACCTCTCCCTTTACACCCCCACCCCTCTCATAAAAGACAAACAGGGGCAAAGCCAGAAAAATGAGGTCAGCAACATAACCATTCCCTGGGGAAGCTTTGAGGGAATGTGGCTTCAAGGGAGCCTTCAGACAAAGCATCTGCCTCCACAAAGGAGTCTTTTAATTGAGGCCTGTTTTTCTACTCAACTGTCATTCAGCAGAACCAACCAGGACTGCTAACCAGCTGGTGTGCACCGGTACAGCTGCACCTGTTGGTAAAATGTTGAAATACATTCACACATGTTGGCAAATAGCTTCTGCGCTGATGTCTTCTGCCTGGGCCCCAACACCCTGATGGTTCAGGAGCCCCTATGGGAACCCGGGAGCTTCCCCTGATCCCATGACTCCAGGGTTAATGCCTGGCCCTGCATGGGGCCTCCAGGTCCTACTCCAGAGGAGGACTGGGGCTTGGTCAATGCTGAGTCCATTCCTGTGCATACCACTTTTCATCATTTGGGAATTCTCCTTTGGATTCTGTCCTCTTATGGGAACTGCTGGTCTGAGAGGGCATCTCCAGCATCTCCTAGGCCCCTGGAATAAAACAGTCCTTCTTACCCAGACCCCCTAGGGAAGCTGCATTTGGTGGAGGATGGCAGGGTGTCAGGCTCTGCCAACACAGTAGGGTGGCCCCCAAGGCAAAGAGTTGACCAAGGCAGCCATCGCTCCTTCAGAGACCCCCATAACCAGGTTGGGCAATAGTCAAGCATGCCTGAACCAACTGTGGGATTCTGGTGAACCAGAAAGGTTGGAAGACTCATCCAGGGAAGAAGTCTATGGTGGCCCAGAAGGGACCAAACACTCAGGAAGTCAAAGCTGGAGCATCAGCTGTGAGTGTGGGTCTGTGGGTGTGGAGCAAGGCCAGACAGAGAAACGAGCCTCAAAGACAGAAGCTGGAAGAGGAAGGACAATTTGGTTAGAGGCTTGGGAGGTGGGTCAGAGCACCTGCTGTTGTCACTGTTGTTCAGTGGCTCAGTCGTGTCTGACTCTGCAACCCTGTGGACCGCAGCATGCCAGCCTTCCCTGCCCTTCACTATCTCCTGAAGTTTGCTCAAACTCATGTCCATTGAGTCAGTGATGACATCCAACCATCTCTTCCTCTGTCACCCGCTTCTCTTCCTACTCTTAATCTTTCCCAGTATCAGAGTCTTTTCCAATCAGTTGGCCCTTCACATCAGGTGGCCAGAGTATTGGAGTTTCAGCTTCAGTATCAGTCTTTCCAATGAATATTCAGCGGTGATTTCCTTTAAGATTGACTGGTTTGATCTCCTTGCTGTCCAAGGGACTCTCAAGAGCAGGTAATTTCAGTCTAAAGAGATCAATATGTTAAGGGGCCTGAGGCCTGTTTCACAGGGCACTGGTACGTGGCCTGCAGGCTGGGTGGAGGCTCAGGACCTGGACGAAAGCCAAGCTGTAAGGAGGGGAGCTGTGACTGAGGAAAAGGATGACACTTTGCTATCAGCAAGGTCCTTGAAGGTCTCTCCCCTGCCCCCGCCCCAAGCCCCCAGCTTGTACTGAGTGTGTCTCCCATCCCCGCATTCTGAGACAAAGTGTGATCAGACTTCATATGCACTGCACCAGAGCATATAAAGATGACAAAGCCCTGTGGATTCCTCTCTCCTCATTACCACCCTCCCAGGCCTGCTGTTTGCCTCCCAGCCTCATATTGTGTTTGTGTGCAGTTCAATAGATTTTTTATTACAGTTGGAATTAAATAAGTGAAAGATGGATCCAGTGGGCTGAGGGAAAACAGAAGTTTAATCAAAGGAAANTAGGGTCATCTTTACCATATTTCTAAATTCCACATATATGTGTTAATATACTGTATTGGTGTTTTTCTTTCTGACTTATTTCACTCTCTATAATAGGCTCCAGTTTCATCCACCTCATTAGAACTGATTCAAATGCATTCTTTTTAATAGCTGAGTAATAGTCCATTGTATACCAGAGCTTTCTTATCCATTCATCAGCTGATGGACGTCTAGGTTGCCTCCAAGTCCTAGATATTGTAAACAGTGCTGCAGTGAACATTGGGGTACATGTGTCTCTTTCAATTTTGGTTTCCTCAGTGTGTATGCTCAGCAGTGGGATTGCTGGGTCGTATGGCAATTGTATTACCAGTTTTCTAAGGAATCTCCACACTGTTCTCATAGTAGCTGTACTAGTTTGCATTCCCACCAACAGTGTAAGAGTGTCCTCTTTTCTCCGCACCCTCTCCAGCATTCATTGTTTGTAGACGTTTTGATAGCAGCCATTCTTCCTGGTGTGAGATGGTACCTCATTTTGATTTTGCATTTCCGGTTTTGATTTGCATTTCTCTGATAATGAGTGATGTTGAGCATCTTTTCATGTGTTAGTCTTATTTGGAGAAATTTCTGTTTGGTTCTTTGGCCCATTTTTTGATTGGTTGTATATTTTTCTGGAATTGAGCTGCAGGAGCTCCTTGTATGTTTTTGAGATTAATTCTTTGTAGATGTGTATAAGAGACAGGAAGAAACNTTTCCAAATTTGCTGGCATATTGAGTGCAGCATTTTCACAGCATCATCTTTCAGGATTTGAAATAGCTCTGGAATTCCTTATTTCAATTTATTCCTCTTAATCCTTTTTAGTTATTATCATCCTTGTTTTACAAAAAGAAGAATTGTGACTGAGAGGAGAATTGGCCCAAGCTCTGACAAATACTCACTGACAAATACTAGCTGGTAGAGCTGGGCTTTGAGTAAGATTTATGTCACCTCAAAGGCCAGATTTTTTTCCCCTAGAATTACAGCTTCAATCTCCCCTGCAATGTAAGGAGACAGAAATAAAGGAAAACACATTCTGTGTTTGGGCATTGAAAAACTTCATACTATTAAAATGTCCATACTGCCCAAAGTGATTCAATACTATCTCCATCAAAAATCATGCTGGCAATTTTTACAGATATTAAAAAATGAATGTTAAAACTCATATAAAACCATAAAAGACCCAGAACACACAATGTGATATTCAGAAAGAAGAATACAGCAGGAGGAATCATACTTCTTGATTTAGCAATATAATTATAAAAATAAAGTTATTTTAATAATATCATATTTTATAAGTGGGATTGTTTTCTTAATTTCTCTTTCTGATGGTTCATTGTTAGAGTATTGAACTACAACAGATTTATGTACATTAATTCTGTATCCTGCAACTTTACCAAATTAATTGAGGAGTTCTAGTAGTTTTTTCGTGGTGTCTCTAGGATTTTCTGTATATAATATCATGCCACCTGCAAACAGTGACAGTTCTACTTCTTCCCTTCCAGTTTAGATTCCTTTTATTTCTTTCTCCTGTCTGATTGCTGTGACTAGGACTTTCAATATGATGTTGAATAAAAGCGATGAGAGCAGGCATCTGTGTCCTGTTCCTGATCTTAAAGAAAATGCTTTCAGCTGTTTACCTTTGCGTATGGTACTCACTGTGCGCTTGTCTTATACAGACTTTATTATGTTGAGGTATGTTCCCTCTGTATGCATGTTATTGAGAATTTTTATTATAAATCAATGTTAATTTTGTCAAAAGCTTTTTGTACATCTCTTGAGACGTTCATATGTTTTTTATTCTTCAGTTTGTTAACATGGCATATTACATTGATTAATTTGTGTATGCTAAACTATCTTGATGCGAGGAAAGGCTGAGGGCAGGAAGAGAAGGGGGCGATAGAAGATGAAATGGTTGGATGGCATCATCGACTCAATGGGCGTTGAGTCTGAGCAAACTCCAGGAGACAGTGAAGCACGGGGAAGCCAACTGAGCTGCAGTTGACAGGGAAACCTGGCATGCTGCAGACTATGGTGTCACAAAGAGTCGGACATGACTGAGTGACGGAGCAACACCGACAAAGTATCCTTGCGTCCCAGAGGTAGATCTCAGTTGCTCCCCATGGCAGGATTCGGGCTAGCAGAATGCAGCTATATTCAGGGGCCAGCTATAGCCAAGTGTGGCAGTATAGGCCAGGGACAGGAAGCAGGGCTTTCCTGAGTTAGGGTTGTACATTTTACTGTGCTGCTTTTTAAAAACATAACTTTAAATTTCTTTAACAACCTTGCTTCGTCAAATCACCTTTGGGAATAAAGCAAAACTGTAGTGCCACCTGAAACTATTGTCTGTACTTTTGACTTTAAAGGTTCACTGTCTTTTTCCAATGAGAATGGCCTGAAAGCATTCCATCTTTCTAAGCGATGATGAATGAATATCCATTAAACATAGTTTCTTACCTCCAAGCAACCCACAGAGCAGTTGCTAAGCCAAGGCACTTCTTGCTGAGGTGCTTGGAGCAGCCATTCCATAGAAAAAAGCACTAGCTAAAAATTTTAAATGAGATCATTTTTAATCCCAGGATAAACAAAGGGAGATAATAAATATAATCAATGCATATTACTTGATCTGCTATAAACAATATTTACACAGTACAATAATTAAACACTGACTACCGATATTAACTGAAAGTATCAAAGCCATTATCCTGCAAGGGGAAGGGGAAGGAAGGGCATGAGAAGAGAAGAAATCTTTGCCATATCAGAACATCAGTGGATAAATTCTAAATTTGGTAGATCAAGGAAAGAAATATAAGCACATTACTTAGATATATGAAGATAAATACCAGGAGAAACAGCTCGAAGAGTATATTTGTTTTCTATTGTTGCATGACAAATCACCATAAACTTAATGGTTTAAAACATGTTTGTTATCTCACAATTCCCCTGGGTCAGGAGTCTGGGCATGAATCTTCTGTTGAGTCTCACTAAGCTGAAATCAAGGCATCAGCTGGAAACACATTTTATCTGAAACTTGACTAAGAGAGAATCATCTTCCAGACTCATTCAGGTTGCTGGCAGGATTAATTTCCTTGTGATTGTATGACCGAAAACCCCTGCTTTTTATTGGCTCTTAGCTGGCAGTCATCCTCGGGCTTCTAGGCCACCTAAAGTCCCTAGAGGCCACAGTTCCTTACCATGAGGGCTTCTCCAACATGGCCACCGACTCAATCAAACCCATAAAGAGAGACTCTGACTCCAGACGGCCAAGAAAGAGTCTTTTATAACACAGCACAATCATGGGAGTAATCTCCCATCACCTTGCCATGGGAGGCAGATGTGAACTCCAGCAGGCTGGGACCTTTGGGATCACCCTAAATTCTATCCACCACAAAGAGGTCCTTAAATGTTTTTTGATAAGTCATATAAATTACATAAAAGAGGATGAATGAATGGCTCCCACCCATTTCCTAGCCAACACGATCTCTTCCCTGGGAGGCAAAAAATATAACCAGTTTCACTCATAACCTAATGATTCTGTATATAATACAAGCACGCATGCACACTTTATTCCTCACTCTCTCAGCTCTCTACTCAAAGGTACCAGGGCTTTCCTAAGCATTCTATAAAAATGATGATACATATATATCTTTTTTTCCCTTTTTTGCATAACTGGTAGCATGCTGTACAAACACACCTGTATCTCTTTTTATGCTTCAAATATCCTGAGATCATTATAAATCGGTACATAAAGAGGTCTCTCATTGTTTTTTCTGCTGTGGTATAGCATTCGTTGACCCTTTGATGGATGGCTAGGTCATTTCCAATGCTTTTCTATTGTGAAGTTAGATATTTCTAATGCTGCAAGAAATCTCTCTGAGGGCTGGACTTCCCCGGTGGTTCAGTGGCTAGGGAGCCCCCTGCCAATGCAGGGGACACAGGTCGATCCCTGGTCTGAGACGACCCCACATGCTGAGGGGTCACCACTCCTGAGACTTCGTGCTGCAACTGCTGAAGCCCGCGCGCTCTAGAGCCCGTGCTGTGCAATGAGAGAAGCCACCGGACTAACACGCCCACGCCTCGCGACTAGAGAAAGCCCGAGCACAGCAACAAAGACCCCGCACAGCCAGAAGTTAATTAAAAAATAGCGATGATTCAGTGCAGTTCAGTCCCTCAGTCGGATCCGACTCTTTGCAACCCCATGGACCACAGCACGCCAGGCCTCCCTGTCCATCACCAACTGCCGGAGTTATTCAAACTCATGTCCACTGAGTCGGTGATGCCATCCAACCATCTCATTATCTGTCGTCCCCTTCTCCCGCCTTCAATCCTTCCCAGCATCAGGGTCTTTTCAAATGAGTCAGTTCTTTGCATCAGGTGGCCAGAGTATTGGAGTTTCAGCTTCAGCATCAGTCCTTCCAACGAAGATACAGGACTGATTTCCTTTCGGATGGACTGCTTAGATCTCCTTGCAGTCCAAGGGACTCCTAAATATTTAAAAAAGTGATCTCTGAGGGGAGGTCATTTTACTATAGTGTTGCCTCTGGGAAGTGGGGAGTGGGACAGGAAAGGGCAGGGATCTATTGCTCTTATGATAAGCCTTGTGTGCCACCTGATCTTTTTAACCATGTGCACATATTACGTGGATAACTGTAGGAGGGCTGTGTGATCTGTTCGAGGGGTGAGGCTGGCTCCATGGGAGGCTCCTCCTGCCCTCACCACCTTCAGAACAGGCTTCCAAGTCCCTCTGAGCTGTTAGTACTCACTCCCACTCAGGCTTCATTCTTTTCCTTTCTCAGCACTTATTGAGCATCTGCTGCATACCAAGAACCTAGAGACTGGAGCTCCAGAGAAAAATTCCACTTCTCACTCCAGGCAGAATATTCCACTTGCCCCTCTTAATATATGAGAGCAAACAGGCACACAGTTCTCCTGAGCTCTCAGGAGACAAATGGGCTTCCAGCCCCTTCAGCCAGAGCCACAGGCTGCTCCCAGACTGCAGGAAACACACCGGCAGCAGCCACCTCCACGCTCGGGAGCTTGGGAATTGTTTGCTGTTAAAGTTCTACATTCCAGTGGGTGTGAGGGGCAGTGCCCGCAGCTTCCCTTGTCACAGTCACCCACTCCTTCCTCTGCAGCCGCAGCAGTCACTTCTGGAACACTGCCAGCCCCCTGGACGTCCTCCCCGCCATAAAAGGGCAAGGCTCGAGAGACCCTCCATGCCTCCCTCATTCCCTCCCCTTCACTGTCAACTACAAATTGGTGCTTGCCAAGGGCATTTGCCATCTGCTTCTGCAGAGATTGGTTCTTGTGCTGTCGCAGCTGTTGAACTTCAACATCCTCATAAGGTGCTCAGGGTAGAGAGTGAGCCACTCTGTGCTTTAGGGAAACTGGTAGAACAGGTCTTCAGATAGATATTTCAGGAACTGATTTCATGATCCTGATCCTTGCATCTCTTCATATCTAGAAAAGCGCTGAATCCCTGCATGGTGACATCAGCTCCTCGTGACTAGCGGAAAATCTTTTGTCAAGCGATTGAATGCATTGAACTCCCCCTTCACCAAAATCTTATATTCTGATCTTCCTCCACTGCCTCTTTGGAACAGTCTCTCAGAGCTATCTGAGGCGCTGTCTCCCAGGCTGCAGTCTTCATTTTGCCCCAAATAAAACTGAGCTTGCAACTCTCACACTTTGCATCCTTATAGTCAACACCACCTTCCCCCTGCCCCCTTCCTCTTCTAACTCCTGTTTGTTTTCCTTCATCACAATTGCTTCTCCTTTTCTTCTCCTCATCCAGGGATCATCTTGGCTTCAGCCGAATCCCTGAGTGTCCACGGGGGGCTGAGACCCTATGATCTTTCACCTGCCATCTCCCTTTGACCCAGGAGACAACAGAGTCTAGTGTTTGCCCATCAGAAAGGCACACGCCTGTTTTAACTGGGAAAAACACCTGGCCTTCGTACTTCATTTCTCCATAACAATGCACAATGATGAACTTGATCTCCATCAGAGTGAAAGTTACTGACACTCTCCTGCCTATAAATATACATAGACTTCCTTGATGGCTCAGATGAAAAAGAATCTGCCTGCAATATATACATGATTCACTTTGCTGTACACCTACCTGAAACTAACACAACATTGTAAATCAACTATATTCCAAAAAAAAAAAAAATTTTTTTTTAATCCACTTAGTCCACCATCAACTTGCTCACATTTCTTCAGCTTGGCTGTAAGGACTTGAGGCATTTCATCAGATGCTTTGCAGAAATCAAGGCTACATTCCAACATGAAATTTCATCAAGATTTTACCTTCCAAGGCCCCCTGAAGTAATAAACCAACACCCAGCAAGGACTCCCCCACCTCCCTGAGTCTTCTGGTGCTGTTATATCTAACAAGTTGACATGACCCTGATCAAGCTGCTCCTCCACCCTCCTGAGAACCAAATCAAAAAGGTTGCTGGGGTTTGGAAGCAACAGTGGGCAGTGGGATGAGGTAGTGTGAAGTGTGATGGCTGCTGCCAAGTGGCAGAAATGAGATTAAAATGGACCCGGAGAGGGGCTGGTGCAGCGGTAAGGAGATACACTCTCCTGTTAGTCCAGGATGGCAGCCTGAAAGATGCACCAGAGCCCCAGGCTCCTCCTTCCAAGCTCTTCCTCCTCCTCTGGAACAAGGCTGCAAACTGAAGCTTGTAGGCATCAGGCCAAAACCCTAAATAGGCAAAGTTGGTCCTGGGGGACGTGATAAATGAATTGCGGGCAAAGTATGCCTGGCACATCAGCAGAGCTCCCCAAGTGTTAGTTATTGTTATTATTATTAAGGTCATCATCAGCATTACTATCACTATTATTAGGGAAGCAGCTGTGATTCAACCCCAGACAACCACTGTCCTTCAGCAAGGCGGATGTAATGATGCTCGACTTACCAGCTTGTCAAAAAAGCCCCAAATCTGGAGTTTTGTTAAAAAGCTCTCTTTTTTTCCATTTGGCAACTAATGCAATTAGAACAAAAACCAATGGCTGCATGGACCAGACAAAATCACTCCATGGGCCACCCTCAGGCCTGCATGCTCAGCCCTGGAGACTGCGGCAGAAGCTCTGTGCCAGGGAACCTGTGACCTCTGGGGATTAGGAACATGGTTGTGACAGTCTTCCAAACCTCCTTGTGTCCTGCACCCCTACACACGCACACGCGCGCGCACACACACACACACACACACACATGACTCTGGAAGCTCTCCAGGGACTTTACACGAGCCCTCGAGCCTGACAAGGGGCCAGCCGTCCTTCCCACCTGGCAAGGATCAGTGCAGGGAGAACAGTGGCTAGACAGGGAAAGAAGGGTTCACACAGAAGTCTTCAAGGAAGACACCCAGGGTCCATGCTCGCACACAGTACTGGGGGCTCAGCCTCTGCTTGGTGGAGGGAGCAGAAGGAGCCAGCGATGGACCATGAGTGGCTCCCCACTTCTTGGGCCTCTTCTCTCTTGAGCAGAAATGAGCCTGAATCAGATAGCTCCCTTCTGCCTCCCACCCTCTCTGATGCCCTCTTGCCTTAGAATTGTGGCTGCAGTGACCACCACTATGAAAGCAGGTGGCCGTGGTCATGACAGGTATGTCGAAACATGAACAAAAGAAGTGAGGCACGGCTGCAAGGAGGTCCAGAGAACCCCCACACCTGCTTGAAACTGCCAGGTCAAAGGGGTTGAGTGGCACCCCTCGGTGCCCTGCAGCCTGTCCGTGAACCAGGCATGGACTGGGGGGAGCGTCTCCCAGGAAGTATCAGTAGTTCATACCTTTTTATTACTGAGTGACATTCCATTACAGGAATGTAATTATTTTTTATTAAGTGCTTCCTAAAGAATTAATGGTTTTGAACTGTGGTGTTGGAGAAGACTCTTGAGAGTTCCTTAACTGTAAGGAAATCCAACCGGTCCATTCTGAAGGAGATCAACCCTGGGGTTTCTTTGGAAGGAATGATGCTAAAGCTGAAACTCCAGTACTTTGGCCACCTCATGTGAAGAGTTGACTCATTGGAAAAGATTCTGATGCTGGGAGGGATTCAGGGCAGGAGGAGAAGAGGGTGACAGAGGATGAGATGGCTGGATGGCATCACTGACTCGATGGACGTGAGTTTGAGTGAACTCCGGGAGTTGGTGATGGACAGGGAGGCCTGACGTGTTGCAATTCATGGGGTCGCAAAGAGTCGGACACGACTGAGCCACTGAACTGAACTGAACTGANGGATGGCATCACTGACTCGATGGACGTGAGTTTGAGTGAACTCCGGGAGTTGGTGATGGACAGGGAGGCCTGACGTGTTGCAATTCATGGGGTCGCAAAGAGTCGGACACGACTGAGCCACTGAACTGAACTGAACTGAAACATCAGGAGGGCTTCCCTGGTGGTTCAGCGGTAAAGAATCCACCTATCAAAGCTAGAGACAGGGTTTCCATCCCTGGGATAGGAGCATCCCCTGAAGAAGGAAATGGCAACCCACTCCAGGATTCTTGCCTGGAGAATCCCATGGACAGATGATCCTGGCCGGCTATAGTCCATGTGGGTGGCAAAGAGTTGGATACAACTTAGCGACTAAACAACAACATACAGCAGGAACTGTACCAGTGAATTCACATACATTACCTTTTTTCGTCCTCAGATTGATCTGCAAATAGAATAGGAATCTCCGCTTTACAGCTGAAACAAGCAAGGCTCAGAAAAGGTAAATAACTTCCCGCAGGTCACACAGCAGGTAAGTGGAAGAGTCAGGATTTGAACTTGTCTTTCCACTGAGCCATACTGCGTGGGCCATTTTCCCTCTGAGCACCTGTCTCAAGATGCCTTTGACCTTCCCTTCTAGCTCCACCCCTTAGGCTCTGGGGCACACTGGAAGGGCTGAGAAGTCTTGGCCCTAACTCCTCCCCTGACGGCAAGACTCTGAGTACACTGAGCTCCAGATTTTTTGAGTCCAGATTTTTACTGGACTCAACTTGTTTTGTGCTGAGATGGAACACTCTCCCCGAGCCTATCAATAGAACGAGGCGGAATGGTGACCATGCAGCAGATGGCATGCGTGGGTGGAGCGGCTCCTCTGTCGTGTTTCGCGGTGGTGAGAGACTCTGGCTGTGGACGCCGCCACTTCCCTCCCCTCCATCCCTCAGCCCACTGCAGCTGAGCGTCTTCATTCACGGTCTGCCTTTTCTGAGTTCCAGGAGATCCCGCAAAGGCCTCTGGGACTGAGGCTGCAGGTCTGATAAGCACAGGATTCTCAGGCCCCCACCTGAGAATCCTGAGGGCCACCTTCTGCCTTGTGCCCCCAAAAGCCATCCCTCCAAGTTCCCTGCAAAAAGCCAGGAGTCACTGCCGCTGGGGCCTGCACATCCTACCCCACCCAACTCTTCTGGAAATGGAGTAAAATTTTAAAACTTGCAAAATTGAACAATGTATTATTTAGAGGTACGTGTATTTACTACGATGATAAAGAAGAGCCAAAGAATTGCACACTCAAAATCAGGATGGAAGTCATACCTGTTAGAATGGCTGTTAAAGCAAGCACACAGAGGAAAACAAATGTTGGCTGTGGAGAAATTGGGACCCTTGTGTGTTGCTGGTGAAAATGTAAAATAGTGCAGCCACTGCAGAAAACCATACAGCAATTCCTCAAAATATTAAACATAGAATAACATTTAGTCCAGCAATTCTCAGTTCTGGGTATATAAACACAAAAAGCAGAGACTCAACTATTTGAGTATTAGTGTTCATAACAGCATTATTTACTATAGCAAAAGGTGAAAACAACCCAGACATCCATCAACGGATGAATAGATAAATAAATGGTAAAATGTGATGTAAACATGCAACAGAATATTATTCAGTCTTTAAAAAGTAGGAAATTATGACACAGGCTACAACAAGATTGAACCTGGATGACATGTTGCTGAGTAAAAGTAAACCAGTCACCGAAGGACAAACACTGTATGAATCTACTTATGTCAAACACCTAGAGTAGCCAAATTTATAGAAAAAGAAAGTAAAACAGTGGTTACCAGGGCTGGGGAAGAGAAGAATGAGGGGTGTTGTTTAACTCAGCTTATTTAGCTTGAGTTTGGGAGTATGACAAAGTTCCGGAGACGGATACTGGTAAGAGTTGTGCAACAACGTGAATGTTCTTAATGCCACTGAATTGCACATTTAAAAATGATTAGAATGGAAACGTCTATGTTATGTATATTGTACCACATTACAAAACAAAAAAACAAAAGACAAGATGGTGACCACTACAGGAGGAGAAAAAAGAAAGGGCTAGAAAAGGCTACAACTGTACCAAGCGTGAGTACCCAGGTACTCACACTGTTATGCTTGTTTAGTACATTGCCTATATCCAGCCTGCCTATGTACAGCCATATACATTGCCTATATATGCCTGCCTGCTCTGCAACCACACATGTATACTATGTACCTTATTTCACGGGTTCTAAAGCACACATCTTAAAAAATTTAATCTCTCTGAAATTGAAGTACGTCTTACAATCAATGTAGTAAGAAAAATATCCTTGTGCCATAGTTTACCTGGTAGGCTGTTATCTTTCTCTGTGGTGTGTAAAACAATAATGCTCCTGGGACTTCCCTGGATGTCCAGTGGTTAAGACTCCATGCTTCTACTTCAGGGGGCATGGGTTCAATCCCAGGTCAGGGAACTAAGATCCTGTCCAGGGAACTAAGATCCTGCATGTGACACAGCACAATCAGTTAAAAAAAAAAGATACTTCTGATAATGGTGCCTAAGAGTAAATGAAATACAGGGCACGTAAGCAAAAATATTTCATAACAAATTTTTATTTATTTTTTATTGAAGTATAGTTGAACTGAACTGAACTGAACTGATAGTTGATTTATGATATGTTAGTTTCAGTGTACAACAAAGTGTTCGATAGATATATATTGTTTTCCATTATAGGTTATTATAAGATATTGAATACAGTTGCCTGTGCTACACAGTAGATCCTTGCTGTATCTGCTAATCCCAAACTCCTGATTTATTCTTAATCACTCACCTTTCCCCTTTGGCAACCATAATTCTATTTTCTATCTCTGTAAGTCTGTTTCTGTTTTGTAAATAGGTTCATCTGTATCATATTTTAGCTTCCACATGTAAGTGATATCATATATTTGTTTTTTTCTGCCTGACTTACTTTCAGTTCAGTTCAGTTCAGTCGCTCAGTCGTGTCTGACTCTTTGCGACCCCATGAATCGCAGCNAGACTCGATGGACGCGAGTCTGAGTGAACTCCGAGAGATGGTGATGAACCGGGAGGCCTGGCGTGCTGCCATTCATGTAGTCGTAGAGTCGGACACAACTGACTGAACCAACCAGAACCATAATGCTTTCTTATTTCTTAGACATTTTATTTTATACTTCTTTAAAATGATCTTTCAGATTTTGTTTGTGTGTGAAGCTTCTTATATTTTAGACACTGAAGAAATATCAATATTTGGCCACTCCTTATTCTTTTCATACATGTAACCTGTGCAATTTTATGTTCCAAATTATCAATCAGTAATATAGTTTTTTTTTTTTTTTAATTTTTACTTTATTCTACTTTACAGTCCTGTATTGGTTAACTCCCCTGTACATATATGTGTGTGTATGTGTGTGCAAAATAAATTAAAGTATTTGTAAAGTCTTTGTAACGTTCAAAGTCTGACAATTATGAATAATATTTTGACTCAGAGTTGTCAATATTTTTGTTTTATACGTAGATTATAATGTGTGGCATTAAGAGTTTTGGCAGTATAGCAAATCTTAAGAATGTACTCCTTTTTTGTCTCTTGAACTTTCAAGTCCCAATATCCTTTCTGCTTGTTTTTTTTTTTTTTAACTTTTTATTTTATATTGGAGTATAGCTAATAACAATGTTGTGATAACTTCAGGTGGACAGCAAAGTGATTTGCCATACATGTACATGTATCCATTCTCCCCAGAGCTCTCCTCCCATCCAGGCTGCCACATAACAGTGAGCAGAATTCCCCATGCTATACACTAGGACCCTGTTGATCATCCATTTTAAATATAGCTGTGTGTACATGTCGATCCCAAACTCCTGAACTATCTCATGCTCCCATCTTTTCCCCTGGCAACCATAAATTCATTCTCTAAGTCTGTGAGTCTGTTTCTGTTTTGTAAATACATTAGTTTGTATCGTTTTTTGATTCTGCTTATAAGTGATACATGTGATATTTCTCTGTCTTACTTAAGTTATTCAGTATGACAATATCTAGGTCCATCATGTTGTTACAAAAGAGATCATTTCATTCCTTTCAATGGCTATATAACATCCCATTGTATATATCCACCGTATCCTCTTTATCCATTCCTCTGTTGATGGACATTTAGGTTGTGTCCATGTCTTAGTTATTGTAAGCTGTACTGCAGGGAACATGAGGGTGCATATATCCTTGTGTGCCATCTTTTTCTCTAGGTATATGCCCAGGGGTGAGATTGCAGGATCATATGGTAGTTCAGTAAATGTGGAACACTTCACAAATTGGTGTGTCCTCCTTGCACAGGGGCCGTGCTGATCTTCTCTCTGCTTGTTTTGATTCACATGGGCAGACAGTGACAGCTCTGTCCCACCTGCTTCCTGACCGGAGTAATTTTAGGACCCATCCTGATTTCAGAGATTTTTAAATGTGAAAAGAAAATCTTCACCTTAGATTAGATGAAACATGGCATTTAGACTGTATAAAGTAATCATTGAAAACTTTCATTAATTGGTTAACATATCTATTGTTCTCTCCATTTCTGTAGTGTATTTTTATATGTTAGTGTATATGTTTATTATTAAGATAAATACTGATCAAAGATTATTAAATCAAACAATGCCAGAGGGAGTGTTCTAGGCTATTTTGATTAAATTAAAAAATATATTATTGTGTAGTTTTAAAGTTGAATAAAGTAAAATTTCACTTCTTTCTTTAGCATAGTAATTTTTTTACATTGTTCCAAATGGTGATTAAACTTTTAAAATTGATAAGCATTAGAATTATAACATTTTATGGTTTTGATTTTTAGTTCCTAGGTTTGTTCATATTTTATAAGCCTAGAAGTTAATTTACTGAATATTATTCCTCTCATATATTAAATTTTAAAATAGTGTAATGTATCACAACAATGCCAGAGGGAGTGTTCTGGACTGTTTTGATTAAATTTAAAAATATTATTGTGTAGTTTTAAAGTTGAATAAAGTAAAATTTCACTGCTTTCTTTAGCAAAGTAATTTTTTGTACTTTGTTCCAAATGGTGATTAAACTATTAAAATTGATAAGTATTAGCATTATAACAGTTTATGGTTTTGATCTTTAGTTCCTAGGTTTGTTCATATTTCATAAGTCTAGAAGTCTTTATGAAACAGGGAGAAAAGGAAAAACAGATGCCATATATTAAAACTGTATGTTTAATGTTGAGTCCTTAGGAAGAAAATGAAGGGCAGGTTACATGGAATGAGACAGAGCTAAAATACATTAAGGATTGAAAAGTCAGTAGTCTATGCTGGAAGAATCTTGTTGCTGTTACATTCTCGGATAATGTTTATAGTTCATATTTTTACATGCAGCCATATTTAGGAAATTGAGTTGCCAAGGTTATAAATTTGATATATCATTATTTTAAACAACATACCATCCTGATATATCAAATATTTCTTTAAGATTTCATAAAAAAACACTATATCCAAAAGATGGAAGAAAAAGAAAACTTTGAAATATGATCATAAATAGGTTACACAAATATTTTAAGATTTTGAAAGTTGTTTTCAAATTTGTGCACACATTTTGATGCTTAATTTTGGTGAGTTTTATAAAACGCATACCAAGGGCACTTAAGCTGTCCTCTGCAGATAGTCTTGAATATTTTCATCAAAACAATTCCTTCCATCTGGGACTAAAACCACATTTAACAATACTGAAGAGATCAATAGAAGCTATTCTCATTTTTCTTTAGTTATATTATTTTTAAATTTTTACTTAAATAGGGTTGGGTTTTTATACCTTTTGCTTAGCTTTGAAGAGAAGAGTAAATTGCCTCTTAAAGATATGTGAAGAAAAACTTTACAGAACATCACAGAGGATCAATAAGGAACGTTGCTCTTACTTAAGCTTACAGTTGTGTATATTATAAACCATTGGAACTAACAAGCATTTCTTGCACTGTTTATATATAAAGAAGGTGATTTTTAACTAAATTTGTGTCATAATTATGTAATTACCCTTTCCAGTGATCAAATATCAATTTAATTTTCAAATTAAAGTTTGAGCTATATTTTAAACCACAGTTTTTAAATGTATCTGTTATATCTATTCAAGCTTTCATATATATCATATATACACATATATATCAATTATAAAGGCAGCATTCTAAGTTGCTTCAATTGTGTCTGACTCTTTGTGGCCCTATGGCCTGTAGCCCAACAGACTCTTCTGTTCATGGTATTCTCCAAGGAAGAATGCTAGAGTAGGTTGCCATGCCCTCCTCTAGGGGATCTTCCTCACTCAGGGATCCAAACTACATGCCTTATGTCTCCTGCAATGGCAGCAGTTTCTTTACTTCTGTCACCACTGGGGAGGCCCATAAGTTACATATACTGACATATAATTGTATGTGTTTATATATGTATATATATGTGTGTGTGTGTATATATGTGTGTGTGTGTGTAGGCTTCCCTGGTGGTTCAATGGTAAAGAGTCTTCGTGCAGTGTGGGAGACCTGGATTCTATCCCTGGGTTGGGAAGATCCCCTGGAGGAGGGCATGGCAACCCACTCCAGTATTCTTGCTTAGAGAATCCCCATGGATAGAGGAGCCTGGTGGCTGCAGTTCATGGGATCATAAAGAGTCGGACACAAGTGAGTAACTAAACACAGCACAGCACATGTGTGCATGTGTATGTGTGTGTGTATATATAATTGATGTATATATTCCAATAGGATTAACATGGAGTTAGTTGATGATAGAATATACAAAATAAGACAGAATATTTTGATTTGGTCTTTAAACTTCTTGTATCAATTTATGCCCTAAGCCACTTAACTCACTTGATCAGTGTGTGTAGTAAGTGAAAACACAACAAAAATTTTATATCTTGCTTCATTCCTTAATCTGGTTACCCATTTCAAGCCACTGTTTACCACATAAAGGCAGGACCAAACCTCAGTGGAAGCCTCAGGGATATGGGAAGGAACAATGGACTGAGTCAGAACTGCAGGTATGTACTTCAGTGTTATCTTTTATCACTCAGGTAACTTTGGAAGTGACACATCTCAGCAGACCTCAGTCACATGAATTTTGAAATGAGAACAGTGGACTGGTGATCTCATCTATTACTTAATTATAAAATATGATTCATAACCCAATGCAGATCTTTCATTACTAAAAAAATCAAAGGTTCATCCCAGAAAATGAATATTATCTTAATTTTAATTATTGAAGTCCATATTTGCACTTCATTTTCAAACATAATCTACTCAGTTCTCCAAATTTCTATTCAGTTCAGTTCAGTCACTCAGTCGTGTCCGACTCTTTGCGACCACATGAATTGCAACACGCCAGGCCTCCCTGTTCATTACCATCTCTCGGAGTTCACTCAGTCTCACGTCCATCAAGTCCGTGATGCCATCCAGCCATCTCATCCTCGGTGGTCCACTTCTCCTCCTGCCCCCAATCCCTCCCAGCATCAGAGTCTTTTCCAATGAGTCAACTCTTTGCATGAGGTGGCCAAAGTACTGGAGTTTCAGCTTCAGCATCATTCCTTCCAAAGAAATCCCAGGGTTGATCTCCTTCAGAATGGACTGGTTGGATCTCCTTGCAGTCCAAGGGACTCTCCAGAGTCTTCTCCAACACCACAGCTCAAAACCATCAATTTTTCGGCGCTCAGCCTTCTTCACAGTCCAACTCTCACTTCCATAAATGACCAATGGAAAAACCATAGCCTTGACAAGACGGACCTTAGTCGGCAAAATAATGTCTCTGCTTTTGAATATACTATCTAGGTTGGTCATAACTTTTCTTCCAAGGACTAAGCGTCTTCTAATTTCATGGTTGCAGTCACCATCTGCAGTGATTTTGGAGCCCAAAAATATAAAGTCTGACACTGTTTCCACTCTTTCCCCATCTATTGCCCATGAAGTGATGGGACCAGATGCCATGATCTTTGTTTTCTGAATGTTGAGTTTTAAGCCAACTTTTTCACTCTCCTCTTTCACTTTCATCAAGAGGCTTTTTAGCTCCTCTTCNCACAGTCCAATTCTCACATCCATACATGACTACTGGAAAAACCATAGCCTTGACTAGACGGACCTTAGTTACTTTACTTAGTGTGATAATCTCTAGATCCATCCATGTTGCTGCATTTGGCATTATTTCATTTTTTATGGCATACGTAAATATATATATATATATATATATATATATGTATATATATATCACATCTTCTTTATCCATTCATCTATTGATGAACATGATACCTTATGGTGAACGGTGTTGGATTCGTGATTCCCAAAGAAGACTTAGCTTTGGGACCAGGTTCCAGGCTTGGTCACTCAAGTGCTTTTGTGTAGCAGAATTTTATTAAAGTATGAAAAGGAACAGAGAAAACTTCTGACATAGACATCAGAAGGGGGACGGAGAGTGTCCCCTGCTAGTCTTTAGCAAGCCGCTTCATGTCTGTTAGAAAGCTTTTAATCAGATAAGAGAGACACCTCAAGGCTGATGGAGTTTCACCAGGCCCCTCTCCCATAACATGCATTTTTGAGATAGGATGGCATGAGGTGTGTCATCCCCCAGCCATGAAACAATTGATATGAATACTGGTTTGTTGAGCTATTATCAGTCCAATGTTTGAGAAAAGAAAAAAAGTTAGTCTTAGGTAGAACCATTACGAAGAAAGACAAATTCCAAAGCAAATACATAGTTTCATTAACATAGCTTAAGAAAAACATTTCCACAGAGACACCTCCTTTTAATTTTGTATGGAGAAGGAAAAAAAAAATCTGACACTTGTAGTTTGTTTCCTCCCACCGCTTAAGGGAGAGAGAAAAAAATGCCTGACACTTGTGGCCTATTTCCTCCATTTGGAGACCCCCTAGCCTTCCTGCCTGTTACTCTCTCAAACTCTTGAGTTGATTCCACTTCTTGGCTGTTGTAAATAGTGCTGATATGAACACGGAGGTACATGAATCTTTTCTAAGTAGAGTTTTCTCCAGATACAGACCCAGAAATGGGAATGCTGGATCATATGGTAAGTCTCTACTTTAAGTTTTTTAAGGAATCTCCGTACTGTTTTCCATAGTGGCTGCACCGATAGTGTAGGAGCGTTCCCTTTTCTCCACACCCTTTCCAGTATTTATTGTTTGTAGACATTTTGATGATGGCCATTCTGATCAGTGTGAAAATACCTCACTGTAGTTTTGATTTCTCTAATGGTGATGTTGAGCATCTTTTCATGTGCCTACTGGCCATCTGTATGTCTTCTTTGGAAAAATGTCTATTTAGGTCTTCTGCCCATTTTTTGATTGGCTTGCTCTGTTTTTTGATATTCAGTTATATGAGCATAGCATGTTTTAAAATAGCATCTCTACTGACATATAATTCACATACAATACATTCACCTATTTGAAGTATACAATTCAATGGTATATTCACAGAGATATGCAATCACAGAATTTACAGTCTTTTTATAACTGACATTTTTCACTTAGCATGTTTTCAAGCTTCATCTGTGTTGTAGCATTATACACTGAGTTTTTAGGGTGATCCATTCATCCCTCAACTCATTGGAATCTGGCTTCTAAATCTACCACTTTATTAAAATGTCTTGTGTTGGTTACAAGTGTTTCCTCATTATACAGTCTAGCAGCCATTTCTCAGGCTTCACTTTGATCTCGTTCAGCACAAACATGGGTTGAGTGTTAAGTAAATGCCAGTTTCCATGGGCGTCACTCACCTCCTTCTTCCTGACATGCCCCTTCCTTAGATGCCACACCTCGTGCTCACTCTCCTGTTTCCCTGTCTGGGCTATCTCTGTCTGCTTCTTTCATTCTCCCTTCCCCTCTCCAAGGCTTGTCGTTGGCCTTTGTCCCCTTCTCTGACATCCTTCCAGTGATATCAGCAGTCTGGTGTCCTCCATGATTAAGCCCTCAATCTGATAGAACATAATCAGGTTGTGTCTTAGATAGCATCACCAACTCAATGGACGTGAATGTGAGCAAACTCTGGGAGACAGTAGAGGACAGAGAAGCCTGGTGTGTTGCAATCCATGGGGTCACAAAGAATCAGACACAACTTAGCAACTGAACAACAACAACAAATCTTCAGCTCCAATCTCTGTTTCTCCAACTGCCTGCCAGGCCTTTCCTCCTGGGTGTTGCACAGCTGCCTGACGTGCCACACTATGTATAGTCTCTCTTCTGCATAGCTCAGCACTTCCCTTAAGTCTCTTAAATTCTGCCATGTGCTCTTTCATTCAGCAAAAGTTATTGACTCCACTAGATGAGTGGTCTTCCCTCACAGCTAAGTTGGTAAAGAATCTGCCTGCAATGCAGGAGACCCCAGTTTGACCCCTGGGTTGGGAAGATTCCCCTGGAGAAGGGAAAGGCTACCCACTCCAGTATTCTGGCCTGGGGAATTCCAAGGACTGTAAAGTCAATGGGGTCGCAAAGAGTCGGACACAACAGCAACTTTCACTTTCAGATGACTGGTCAGGCCAAATAGCATCCTCGTTGATTCCCTTTCTCATATTTACTGGAGCAGGAGGTACTGGAGCAGCAGCAGATGTCCTGGGCCTGGCATTGCTCAATCCAGATGTCAGCTGGGACAGAAAGAATAACCCAGAACCCTGGAACAAACTGGGTCTCAATGATCAATACAAGTTCCACCCAGTGAATGTAGATTACAGCAAACTGAAGATAGAATGTCCAGATTCCTAAATGAAATGTTTCACTATAAAGCTGCTTAGAATGAAGGTCTTCCAGAAGCCATCTGCACAATTTATCACTTAGCCAGGAAATATATCCCCTTAAATGCACAAAATCATGTTGGTGTATTGTGTTGGGGTTTACACTGATTAATAAATAATCTGAATTTTTTTAAAAAAAGGTTATTGAGAATCTGCTAGCTGTTCAGTGTACTAAAGACTTGGTAGAAAAGAAATCAAAATCCCTTCTTTCCAAGAGCTTCCCTTCTAGTGAGAGAGCCAGGGGGGTCAACGTGAGCCTGAAATATGGCAGGTGGTGATGAATTTCTTAAAACAATTAGAGCAGGATAGGAGGATCAACTGAGAAGGCAATGGCACCCCACTCCAATACTCTTGCCTGGAAAATTCCATGGATGGAAGAGCCTGGTGGGCTGCAGTCCATGGGATCGCTAAGAGTCGGACACGACTGAGGACTTCACTTTCACTTTTCACCTTCATGCATTGGAGAAGGAAATGGCAACCCACTCCAGTGTTCTTGCCTGGAGAATTCCAGGGACAGGGGAGCCTGGTGGGCTGCTGTCTCTGGGGT
>SJYV01037098.1:457889-480344 GCA_006410875.1 Neotragus pygmaeus | reverse complement strand
TCTAGATTAGTGATCACATCATCATGGTTATCTGGGTCGTGAAGATCTTTTTTGTACAGTTCTTCTGTGTATTCTTGCCACCTCTTCTTAATATCTTCTGCTTCTGTTAGGTCCAGACCGTTTCTGTCCTTTATTGAGCCCATCTTTGCATGAAATGTTCCCTTGATATCTCTAATTTTCTTGAAGAGATCTGTAGTCTTTCCCATTCTGTTGTTTTCCTCTATTTCTTTGCATTTATTGCTGAAGAATACTTTCTTATCTCTTCCTGCTATTCTTTGGAACTCTGCATTCAGATGCTTATATCTTTCCTTTTCTCCTTTGCTTTTCACCTCTCTTCTTTTCACAGCTATTTGTAAGGCCTCAACCATCTTACTTGGGTTTCTCTTACCTTGGGCATGGGGTATCTCTTCACGGCTGCTCCAGCAAAGCACAGCCGCTGCTCCTTACCTTGGACAAAAATTATATGCCTTTTATGGAATTAACATTGGGAGAAAATGACACCATTATAATAAAGAAAATCTAAATGTTATCAGTTTTAAAGAAAAAAAATTGGAAAAATACAAAGAAAAATGACCTGTAATGAAAATATCAAAGGACAACCACTCAAAAATAATATTCTGATGATACAATCACAAATGATGCCAGTAGAAATGAGGGGATGTCTAAAGATCAGCATAGCTGCATTTTGAAAGAAAGAAAGGAATCTAGAGATGAGTAAAAGCTTGGAAAATTATGTATTTAGCAAACAAATGAGGGAAAGACTATAAAATATTTGGGCATATTTGAAGAGCTTTTCCAGGCCTGATTTGGTGAATGCAAAACTCCACTGGTGGACTAGATTAATAGATGACAAAGAGGAAATAGAAAAGCTTTTACAATGCCACTCTTGCTATTACTCCTACTAACTTTCTTTAAATTGTTGGGTAAATCAAATTTATTTTTTCTCAAATATTTGATATATTCTGTTCTCTCTACATGTGTGGTTTTCCCTTTCTTTTCTGGATAATTTTACTCTTCCTTTAAGACTCTGTGACGTCTTCCTGTTATAATCTTTACACATCCAATTTAATTTATAATATAATTTATTTGCATTTTAATTTTGATTAATATTTGTTTAACCAACAAGACAGAAAAAAAAATCTAATTGGGAATAGGAGGCATATTTGGGATAACTCAGTGTCAGCCATCCAGCACTGTACCAGGCACATAAGGAAAAAATAAAGAATATTTGAAAGAATTAAGCAAATGTAGAAAATATGTGTGGCTACTATACTAGAGATTGCATACTGTCTCCCTATAATCCACGTATCCCCTCATCCTTTCGTATGGATTACTTTCCATATTTCTGACCATTTACCTGGAGAAGGAAATGGCAACCCACTCCAGTACTCTTGCCTGGAAAATTCCGTGGGCTACAATCCATGGGGNGCATACTGTCTCCCTATAATCCACGTATCCCCTCATCCTTTCGTATGGATTACTTTCCATATTTCTGACCATTTACCTGGAGAAGGAAATGGCAACCCACTCCAGTACTCTTGCCTGGAAAATTCCGTGGGCTACAATCCATGGGGTCGCAAAGAGTCAGACACGACTGAGAGACTTCACTTTCAATTTCAACTGCCAAGCTAGACATTTCCAGACTCCCTTATAACTAGGTGTGTCCACATAACTGAGTTCTGGCAATGATATGTGAGCAGAAAAGTTACAACTCCAGAGTTGAGCCCTTAAATGAAAGGGCAAGTCCTCCCTTTGCTGTGATCTATATATGATGGGAGCTGGTACAGCCCTCGTGGAACAGAACACGAAAGCTGTATTTTGAGAATGATAGGACAGAAAGTGAAGGAGCTAGATAATGTTGTGGGATTAAATATTAGGCATGGTCCATTTACCTTAGATTTAGCCATGAGAAAAAAAAAATTAAATTTTCTTAAGCTATGGTATTATTTGCATTTTTGTTATAGTACTTAAAACCTATATTTTAACTAATACAACTTTCAACAGTGTCATCTAAAATGGATTCCAGGGATGTTTCAATTACTTAATGATAATCAAGCACTGGTACTTGAGAACAAAAGCCAGACTTTTCTTTATCATTCACTGAAGAATAATTAGTGATTTTGTCAGATAGGGGGAAAAAAAAGCAAATTTAAACAAGAACTGGATTGAAATTAAACCTTTGTACCTTTTTAACTTTCTCTCTCATTCCTTTTATGTTGGGCAACATTTCAATTATGGTTTCAACCTTTGTTATAAAGAGCAATTTTAAACAAGCAAATGGAATATGAGCAATAGAATTGTTAAGGGAAAACATGGCAATAGAAAAAAGCTTTCTAAAACTTAAGGTAGAATGCATTTCACAGGAAGTATATTAGTCTAAGACAATCTCTTTAATAAGTGGTGCTGGGAAAACTGGTCAACCACTTGTAAAAAAATGAAACTAGATNGACCTACAAGACCTTTTAGAACTAACACCCAAAAAATATGTCCTTTTCATTATAGGCGACTGGAATGCTAAAGTAGGAAGTCAAGAAACACCTGGAGTAACAGGCAAATTTGGCCTTGGAATACGGAATGAGGCAGGGCAAAGACTAATACAGTTTTGCCAAGAAAATGTACTGGTCATAGCAAACACCCTCTTCCCTGGTGGTCTAGTGGTTAAGAATCCAACTTCCAATGCAAGGGATGCAGTTTCTTTCTATCCCTGATTGGGGAAATAAGATTCCACATGCCATAGGACAACTAAGCCCATGCGATGCAAATAGAGAAGCTCCTTCACCCCACACTGAAGACCCCCCATAGCCAATTCTTTTTTAAGTGACAGCCGGGATGTGCTGCTTATTCCCTGTTTGCTGTGCCTTCCTCCCATAAAATTCCTGCACCACCCTCCCTCCCAGCCCTGTTCCATGCCCTAGGGACTGGCCCACAGGGATTCTTTCACCAAGCTCCCCCACCCTCTGCCTTCCTGTTGGCTTAGGCAGAAAAAGGAGATGAGAAAGCCGGAGGCAGTGGAGTGCTGGCAAATGTTTATCAGCCAGCTCACCAAAGAAAAACATCCTGATTTGTAGCATTTGCCCATTTCTGTGGTGCAAATACTCCACCTTGAGAGATTTCAAGCTAGCTTAATATTAGAGCTTAAAAGAGTTGAATACAGTGGGCCCTGAAATAGTAACTGGATTCAACACACCATTGATGGGAGCAGAGGGAAGTGTGAGAGCATCTCCTTAGCTTCTTCTTGTCCTCAGCCCTGGCAGGGGCCACACCATGCCCTACATACAGGGCTGCAGCTCAGGACACGGTGCCTCTCGGGCCACTCCAGCTCCAGTGAGATGCTGAAACTCTCATTCCTTCCTACCACCGCTTCAGGCCTGGGAGTGGGAACTGCTTCTCAGGGACGTTTGTCCCTGGCTGCCTCACTGTCACTAGTTAGTTCCCTTTCCCTGCTCCTAACTCTTCATTAATGCGCTTCAAAATCCCTGTGGAATGTATCTCCTGTTTCCCAGGCTCCCCAGACTCATACAGGGGAGTTGCCTTTTTCCATAGAGTGCACAGGAAGACTTTTCTGATAAAGCACAGAATGAGGGAGTAGGAAGCAATTTATGTGTTGGTCCTGCTGCCCCCTCTCCAGTTTCCCCACCCTATGCCTGGTAACCATCTCTCTTGTATTTGATTTCCTACAGTGCCAGTCCTAGTTCTTTGTATGTATCCAAAACACATGTGTTGACTCATACGCAATCAGGGCCATCTATTGCTTTTCTTCTGCTCTCTACAAAGTGTTCCCTTGTTCTGATGAATTTCACTAATGCTCTTTCATTCTTCCTTTGAATCTTTCTTGGGTCCATGCCCAGTGAGCCAGTGCTAACAGAAGCTGGTAAAAAATCCTCCTACAAAAATTACAGTCCTCAAAAGAGAAAAACAAAAACCCCACCAGAGTCCTCTCAATAAAGATCGCTGGATTTGAGGCCAGAGTAGATTATTTACATAGATTGAGAATATGTATTCAAAATCCATTAAATCTAAGCCTGTGAAATAGAAATCAGCATAATTTGCTACAATTGTACTTAAATGCAACATGAAGGCCAAATGGTAAAACAGCATTCTGAAGTCACACCACTCTGTACAGCAAATACCTCCTATGTTCATGCTGCCTGGTGGGCCTGGATCTGAGAACATAACATTCCTGCTGTGGTTCTGCCCACCTCCCTTCACCGCTGGCTGTTAATAACCCCCTGTGCCAAGGTGGGCTGGCTGCATGAGGCCGGTGGTGTCCACCCACTCCACCCACCTGGTAGGCCCCTTGAGTCTGGCCATCCAGCCTATTTCAGAGACAGTCAGCTTGGCAGGGAGAATGGACTTTTTACAGAAGAGATAGGAGATTAGGGTTAGGGGTGGGATGTGGGTTGAAGTTTGTGATGGTTAATATTATGTGTTAACTCGGCTGGGTGGTGGTGCGCAGGTATGCGGTCAGACATTACCCTGAATGTGTCTGTAAGGGTGTTTTTGCATGAGATTGACGTTTAAATCAGGGGCTTTTAGTAAAACAGATTGCCCTTCATAATGTGGGTGTATTGTATCATATGTACATTTTGCTTAGTCACTAACTCATGTCCCACTCTCTGCAGCCTCATGAACTATAGCCCACCAGGCTCCTCTGCCCATGAGATTCTCCAGGGAAAAGTACTGGAGTAGGGTGCCACTTCCTACTTCAGAGGATCTTCCTGACGCAGGGATCGAAGCCACATTTCTTTCGTCTCCTGCATTGTCAGGCAGATTCTTTACCACTGGGCCACCCAGGAAGCACCAGTGTGGCTGGGGCTCATCTAATCAGTCTGTCCAGAACAAGACTGACTTCGCCTGAGCCAGAGAGAATTCTGCCAAAAGACAGCCTTTGGACTTGAGCTGCAACATCAGCTCTTCCTGGCTCTGCAGCCTGCAGATGTTGGACCTGCCAACCTCCATAATCGTGTGAGCAGTTCCTGAAAATTTCTTTGTATATACACACTCAATTGGCTGTTTCTCTGGAGAACCTAACTAATACAAGGTTAGAGTTGTGATTGGGTTTCAGGTTAAAGTTAAGGTTAATATTAGGGCAGGGTTAGAGTTAAGGTTGAGATCAGGGTTAAGAGGAAGATGAGGTTAGAGTTGGAGTTCAGGTTGAGTTTGAGATAGGGGTAGGGTTAGCATGAAGGATAAGCTTAGGATTCAGGTCAGAGTAGGAATAGGGTTAGGGTTGGGTTGAAGTTAGAAGTAGGGTTAAGTTTAAGATAGGAATCAGTCAGTTAAGATCAAGTTTAGTTTTTAAACATGACTGGGGTTAAGGAAACTTAAGCTGTGAACCGGGGCTTAACAGCTGATGATACATTCCGTTACCCTGGACTGCCTAGCTTAAGACTGCTTTTGTAGTAAGAGAGAAATAAATTTTCTGAGCCCCTATTATTTTCTATACAGTAAATCCCCTTCACCTTCAAGTTTTGAACTTTCAAAGATATAAATATGCACTCTGTCAATGTCAGGTATGAGTGAAATAGCACCTTGATCCCCTGCAGAAGGAAATATATAGCAACCCACTCCAGTATTTTTGCCTGGAAAATCCCATGGACAGAGGAACCTGGTGGGCTACAGTCCGTGGGGTCACAAAGAGTCGGACAAGACTTAGCAACTGAACAACAACAATTCTAATTGTGTTAGTTGGGTACCTTGGCTCACTTTGCTGGACTTGCGAATACGCTCTCTCGGAGCAGAACTCACTCATACGTAGGGATTCACTGTATTATTGTTTTATGCAGGTGAATCAGACCCTGCTTAATACACCCTGCCCCAGAATGGGGTTATCTACTTTCCTAGATGCATGCCAAGCACCCATGCCTCTGCCATCAGCATACTGAAATCACGGTCCTGTGAGTACTTATCCATATCTTCTTGTCTATATTCTATGTGACGATGAGGTACAGGGAAGCAGTTCAAGGTCCCAGCATGTGTATAGTGTCTAGGTCAGTACCCTGCATAGGAACCTTAGTGCCCTTGGCCATATGTCTGGCCTCAAGCACCTCTATACAAGAAGCCTGGAGGACAGGACTGCCCTCTGCCCATGCACTATGTCTGCAGAGGGTTGAGCAGGCAGGATGGAAACAACAGTGTGGGCAAATCCTGCCCGTGACATGGACTCCTTCTAAATGCAGTGACCGATTACTTGCCATGAGCAAGCCCCTGAGAAGCTACTGAGACAAGAGGCAAGCTGGACAGACTTCCTGCAGAGCTGGGATTGAGGGTAAAATGAGGAAGAGCTGTCTCATTCTTGGGTGGGGGGCTGAAGACTGTATGCCCAAGCAGTGTTCACACTCTGATTCCCAATTGCTTGTTCAGAGATAGTAAATAAGAATAGCGATTATTCTAATTCTTCTAATTACTGAGGCTTACGATATGACAGACTCTATTCTAAATGCTGGATCTGGATCATCTCATCTAATTCTTACAGTAGCCCAATAAAGTAGATAACAATTTTCCTCTTTTACAGATGAGAAACAGAGGCACAGAGATGTTAAATAATGTGCTCAAGGTCTCAGAGCTGGTAGGTGGTACAGTTGGGACCAGAACTCAAGAGTCTGAGGCTGCAGTCCATGCGCTTAAGCACCACGCTCCACTTTCCTCCTAAACAGCCCACTCATTCAGCAAATAATATTAGTTACTGTCTATTGAGCACTTTCTATGAGTGTGAAATGAGTCCTTTTTAAAAGTTTTCATTTATTTATTTTCTTTTTGGCTGCACTGGGTCTTCGTTGCCGCGCAGGCTGTTCTCTAGTTGTGGAGAGCGGGGAGTTACGCCCTAGGGGTGGGACGTGGGCTTCTCCTTGCGGTGGCTTCTCTTGCTGCGGAGCACAGGCTCTAGGGCGCCCAGGCTTCAGTAGTGGTAGCTCCTGGGCTCATTAGTCGTCACACACTGGCTCAGTGGCCCCAGATCATGTGGGATCTTTCAGAACCGGGGATCGAACCCATGTCCTCTGCATCAGCAACTGGATTCCCACCTGACCACCAGGGACGTTCAGGAGACATTTTCAGCTTTCACCAGTGTGTGAGAGTTGCTATAGCACTGAGTATGTAAAGCTTAGGGATGCTGCTAAACATCCTGGAATGCCCAGCACTGCCCCCACAATACAGAATTAACCAGCCCAAAATGTTAATAGTGCCAAGGTTGGAAAGTTCTGCTCTACCCTAAAAAATTTATATTTAATTCTCACAATAATCCTGTGAGACGGCGAAAAACCCATTTTGCTGGTGAAAAACTAAGATTTATACTGAGATTAAGTAATTTACCCAAAGTCACATAGTAAGTAGTGAAGTGAAGTGAAATCGATCAGTCATGTCCGACTCTTTGAGACCCTGTGGACTGTAGCCTGCCAGGCTCCTCTGTCCATCGGATTCTCCAGGCAAGAATACTGGAGTGGGTAGCCATTTCCTTCTCCAGGGGATCTTCCCGACCCAGGGATTGAACCCGGGTCTCCCACATTGGAGGCAGATGCTTTAACCTCCGAGCCACCTAGGGAGATAATTAAAACCAACACCTATTGGATTCCTGCACTGTGCTATTTGATTTACATATTGTACAAAGTTTTCTATGGCTGGGTGGCCCTAGTGGTAAAGAATCTGCCCTGCAAATGCAGGAGATACAAGAGATGAGGTTTCAGTCCCTGGATCGGGAAGATCCCATGGAGGAGGGCATGGGAACCCACTCCAATATTCTTGCCTGGAGAATCCCATGGAGCCTGCCAAGCTACAGTCTATAGAACTGAAAAGAATTGGACCCGAAGGAAATGGCAACCCACTCCAGTGTTTTTGCCTGGAGAATCCCAGGGATAGGGGAGCCTGGTGGGCTGCCATCTATGGGGTCGCCCAGAGTCGAACACGACTGAAGTGACTTAGCAGCAGCAGCAGCAGCAAAGTGACTTTGCATGCACAAGCACACCTCACCATAGAAAACATACAGATGGCAAAGGAGCATATAAAAAGATGTTCTACCTCACATGCCATCAGGAGAGCATAAATTAAACCAATAATGAGACAGCACTACATACCTATTAGAAGGGTCAATATCGGAAACTCTGACAACATCAAATACTGGTGAGAATATAAAACCAACAGGAATTATCTCATTCATCGCTGGTGGGAATGCAAAGTGGTACAGCCACTTTGGAAGACAGCTTGGCAGTTTCTTACAAAACTAAACATACTCTTACCATATGATCTAGCAATTGCACTCCTTGGTATTTACCCAAATGAGTTGAAAACTTATGCCTATACAGAAACTTGCACATTGTTTATAGCACTGTAAAACTGCTTATAGCAGCTTTATTTATAATTGTCAAAAACTGGAAGCAACAAAGATGCCCTTCAGTAGGTGAATGCATAAAACATCCAGACAATGGAATATTATTCAACACTTAAAAAAAAAGGAGCTATCGAGCTGTGAAAGGACACAAAGGAACGTCAACTGTAAACAGCCAATCTGAAAAGGCTACATACCATATCATATTTGAACTCGCTGACGTTCTGGAAAAGGGAAAAGTGTGGAGACAGTAAGAAGACCAGTAGTGGTCAGGGGCTGGAAACAGTAAGAGACAGAGTACAGAGAATTTTTAAGGCAGTGAAAATAGTCTTTATGATGCTATACAGATGGGTATCTGTCATTATACATTGGTTCAAACCCATAGGATATACAAAACCAAGACTGAACCTTATTGTAAACTATTGACTTTGGGTGATGACAATGTGTCTATGTAGGTTCAACAATTGTTTGCAACAAATGTACCACTCTGCGGGGGGTATTGACAAAGAGGTGGGAGGTGGCTAAGCCTATTGGGTGGCAGACATGTATGGGAACGCTCCGTACCTTTGTCTCATTTTGCTGTGCACCTAAAACTGCTCTTAAAAAAGAAAAAATTAAGTCCCTTTTAAAACACACACCCAGGTGACCTAGGAACTTCTCTGGTGTTCCTGAGACCTTTTCATGTATTCATTCATGGGCCGGTGTTAGCTGAGAATCTAGCACTATGGAGATGCAGTGGGGGGCAAAACCATCCCTGGTCCCTGCTTTGAAGCTGCTCATGTACAAGCGGGAGGAATAGGCCTTGCACAACGAGAAGCAGAAAGGAAGGGAAGGTGGCTCTATGAGACTGGTGGCCCCAGCGTGCAGCTTTCTCTAAGACACTCCACAGTACCACTGACTCCGCAGGCTCCCGTGCAGGTCACTCTCTGAGGTCCAGGGATCTGGAGCAAGTCAGCACCCCCACGTCCCCCATAACCGCAGTGAATCAGTGCTCGCTCATCCAACACACTCAATCCTGGAAGCCAGCGTGTTAATCAAAACACTCAAAGAGTGAAATTATTTAAAATGAATTGTCCTTAAACATTTTATTTTTATGTAAATCACATAAATATTCCTCCATTTTCTTTTTTACCGTGGAGTCAGGGCAGTGCTTGAAGATCTGCCCTTGGGAGTTATGAGTCTTCTTTCCCACAGGAAGCATATCTATAATTCATCCCTGAGGATTTCCAGTCTCCACTTCTTTAAAGTGAAGAGATGTGGTAAAGATGCTTGTGAGGCTACCTGAGTTCAGAATCCTGGCTCTTCAATATCTTTCCCCTTATCTTTTTTCTCATCTCCATCTAAAATTGTTTCATATGGTTTGCCTTTATTAAATCCTTCCAAAGCATTTAGGTTAGTTTTCCAAGAAAATCTTTTCCACTTAGGTTTTATCAGTTTACATAATAATCAAATTCCATAATTATGTGGTTCTGGAGAAGACTCTTGAGAGTCCCTTGGACTGCAAGGAGATCAATCCAGTCAATCCTAAAGGAAATCAACTTTGAATATCCATTGGAAGGACTGATACTAAAACTAAAGCTCCAATACTCTGGCCACCTAATGTGAAGAGCCAACTCGTTGGAAAAGACCCTGATGCTGAGAAAGATTAAAGGCAGGAGGAGAAGGCAGGAACAGAGGATGAGATGGTTGGATGGCATCACTGATTCAATGGACATGAATTTGAGCTTGAGCAAACTCTGGGAGATAGTGAAGATTAGGGAAGCCTGGTGTGCTGCAGTCCATGAGGTTGCAAAGAGTTGGACAGGACTTAGTGATTGAACAACAGCAAAGTGCCACAACAAGTCACAGTCAGGTTTGGGCACAACTAACTCTGAGTAAGGGCTTCCCTGGTAAAATTACCTGTCAACCATGAAAGTGTTGTGAAGGTCTTTCCAGGGCCTGAAAGTGGGCTCTTGCCTAATGCTTGGAAATGAATTGTCCAAGGAGACACATGTGCTGACAAAGCAAGAGAATTTATTGGGAAGGGGCGTCCAGGTAGGAGCATCAGGATAAGGNGGTTAATATTAGGGCAGGGTTAGAGTTAAGGTTGAGATCAGGGTTAAGAGGAAGATGAGGTTAGAGTTGGAGTTCAGGTTGAGTTTGAGATAGGGGTAGGGTTAGCATGAAGGATAAGCTTAGGATTCAGGTCAGAGTAGGAATAGGGTTAGGGTTGGGTTGAAGTTAGAAGTAGGGTTAAGTTTAAGATAGGAATCAGTCAGTTAAGATCAAGTTTAGTTTTTAAACATGACTGGGGTTAAGGAAACTTAAGCTGTGAACCGGGGCTTAACAGCTGATGATACATTCTGTTACCCTGGACTGCCTAGCTTAAGACTGCTTTTGTAGTAAGAGAGAAATAAATTTTCTGAGCCCCTATTATTTTCTATACAGTAAATCCCCTTCACCTTCAAGTTTTGAACTTTCAAAGATATAAATATGCACTCTGTCAATGTCAGGTATGAGTGAAATAGCACCTTGATCCCCTGCAGAAGGAAATATATAGCAACCCACTCCAGTATTTTTGCCTGGAAAATCCCATGGACAGAGGAACCTGGTGGGCTACAGTCCGTGGGGTCACAAAGAGTTGGACAAGACTTAGCAACTGAACAACAACAATTCCAATTGTGTTAGTTGGGTACCTTGACTCACTTTGCTGGACTTGCGAATACGCTCTCTCGGAGCAGAACTCACTCATATGTAGGGATTCACTGTATTATTGTTTTATGCAGGTGAATCAGACCCTGCTTAATACACCCTGCCCCAGAATGGGGTTATCTACTTTCCTAGATGCATGCCAAGCACCCATGCCTCTGCCATCAGCATACTGAAATCACGGTCCTGTGAGTACTTATCCATATCTTCTTGTCTATATTCTATGTGACGATGAGGTACAGGGAAGCAGTTCAAGGTCCCAGCATGTGTATAGTGTCTAGGTCAGTACCCTGCATAGGAACCTTAGTGCCCTTGGCCATATGTCTGGCCTCAAGCACCTCTATACAAGAAGCCTGGAGGACGGGACTGCCCTCTGCCCATGCACTATGTCTGCAGAGGGTTGAGCAGGCAGGATGGAAACAACAGTGTGGGCAAATCCTGCCCGTGACATGGACTCCTTCTAAATGCAGTGACCGATTACTTGCCATGAGCAAGCCCCTGAGAAGCTACTGAGACAAGAGGCAAGCTGGACAGACTTCCTGCAGAGCTGGGATTGAGGGTAAAATGAGGAAGAGCTGTCTCATTCTTGGGTGGGGGGCTGAAGACTGTATGCCCAAGCAGTGTTCACACTCTGATTCCCAATTGCTTGTTCAGAGATAGTAAATAAGAATAGCGATTATTCTAATTCTTCTAATTACTGAGGCTTACGATATGACAGACTCTATTCTAAATGCTGGATCTGGATCATCTCATCTAATTCTTACAGTAGCCCAATAAAGTAGATAACAATTTTCCTCTTTTACAGATGAGAAACAGAGGCACAGAGATGTTAAATAATGTGCTCAAGGTCTCAGAGCTGGTAGGTGGTACAGTTGGGACCAGAACTCAAGAGTCTGAGGCTGCAGTCCATGCGCTTAAGCACCACGCTCCACTTTCCTCCTAAACAGCCCACTCATTCAGCAAATAATATTAGTTACTGTCTATTGAGCACTTTCTATGAGTGTGAAATGAGTCCTTTTTAAAAGTTTTCATTTATTTATTTTCTTTTTGGCTGCACTGGGTCTTCGTTGCCGCGCAGGCTGTTCTCTAGTTGTGGAGAGCGGGGAGTTACGCCCTAGGGGTGGGACGTGGGCTTCTCCTTGCGGTGGCTTCTCTTGCTGCGGAGCACAGGCTCTAGGGCGCCCAGGCTTCAGTAGTGGTAGCTCCTGGGCTCATTAGTCGTCACACACTGGCTCAGTGGCCCCAGATCATGTGGGATCTTTCAGAACCGGGGATCGAACCCATGTCCCCTGCATCAGCAACTGGATTCCCACCTGACCACCAGGGACGTTCAGGAGACATTTTCAGCTTTCACCAGTGTGTGAGAGTTGCTATAGCACTGAGTATGTAAAGCTTAGGGATGCTGCTAAACATCCTGGAATGCCCAGCACTGCCCCCACAATACAGAATTAACCAGCCCAAAATGTTAATAGTGCCAAGGTTGGAAAGTTCTGCTCTACCCTAAAAAATTTATATTTAATTCTCACAATAATCCTGTGAGACGGCGAAAAACCCATTTTGCTGGTGAAAAACTAAGATTTATACTGAGATTAAGTAATTTACCCAAAGTCACATAGTAAGTAGTGAAGTGAAGTGAAATCGATCAGTCATGTCCGACTCTTTGAGACCCTGTGGACTGTAGCCTGCCAGGCTCCTCTGTCCATCGGATTCTCCAGGCAAGAATACTGGAGTGGGTAGCCATTTCCTTCTCCAGGGGATCTTCCCGACCCAGGGATTGAACCCGGGTCTCCCACATTGGAGGCAGATGCTTTAACCTCCGAGCCACCTAGGGAGATAATTAAAACCAACACCTATTGGATTCCTGCACTGTGCTATTTGATTTACATATTGTACAAAGTTTTCTATGGCTGGGTGGCCCTAGTGGTAAAGAATCTGCCCTGCAAATGCAGGAGATACAAGAGATGAGGTTTCAGTCCCTGGATCGGGAAGATCCCATGGAGGAGGGCATGGGAACCCACTCCAATATTCTTGCCTGGAGAATCCCATGGAGCCTGCCAAGCTACAGTCTATAGGACTGAAAAGAATTGGACCCGAAGGAAATGGCAACCCACTCCAGTGTTTTTGCCTGGAGAATCCCAGGGATAGGGGAGCCTGGTGGGCTGCCATCTATGGGGTCACCCAGAGTCGGACACGACTGAAGTGACTTAGCAGCAGCAGCAGCAGCAAAGTGACTTTGCATGCACAAGCACACCTCACCATAGAAAACATACAGATGGCAAAGGAGCATATAAAAAGATGTTCTACCTCACATGCCATCAGGAGAGCATAAATTAAACCAATAATGAGACAGCACTACATACCTATTAGAAGGGTCAATATCGGAAACTCTGACAACATCAAATACTGGTGAGAATATAAAACCAACAGGAATTATCTCATTCATCGCTGGTGGGAATGCAAAGTGGTACAGCCACTTTGGAAGACAGCTTGGCAGTTTCTTACAAAACTAAACATACTCTTACCATATGATCTAGCAATTGCACTCCTTGGTATTTACCCAAATGAGTTGAAAACTTATGCCTATACAGAAACTTGCACATTGTTTATAGCACTGTAAAACTGCTTATAGCAGCTTTATTTATAATTGTCAAAAACTGGAAGCAACAAAGATGCCCTTCAGTAGGTGAATGCATAAAACATCCAGACAATGGAATATTATTCAACACTTAAAAAAAAAGGAGCTATCGAGCTGTGAAAGGACACAAAGGAACGTCAACTGTAAACAGCCAATCTGAAAAGGCTACATACCATATCATATTCGAACTCGCTGACGTTCTGGAAAAGGGAAAAGTGTGGAGACAGTAAGAAGACCAGTAGTGGTCAGGGGCTGGAAACAGTAAGAGACAGAGTACAGAGAATTTTTAAGGCAGTGAAAATAGTCTTTATGATGCTATACAGATGGGTATCTGTCATTATACATTGGTTCAAACCCATAGGATATACAAAACCAAGACTGAACCTTAATGTAAACTATTGACTTTGGGTGATAACAATGTGTCTATGTAGGTTCAACAATTGTTTGCAACAAATATACCACTCTGCGGGGGGTATTGACAAAGAGGTGGGAGGTGGCTAAGCCTATTGGGTGGCAGACATGTATGGGAACGCTCCGTACCTTTGTCTCATTTTGCTGTGCACCTAAAACTGCTCTTAAAAAAGAAAAAATTAAGTCCCTTTTAAAACACACACCCAGGTGACCTAGGAATTTCTCTGGTGTTCCTGAGACCTTTTCATGTATTCATTCATGGGCCGGTGTTAGCTGAGAATCTAGCACTATGGAGATGCAGTGGGGGGCAAAACCATCCCTGGTCCCTGCTTTGAAGCTGCTCATGTACAAGCGGGAGGAATAGGCCTTGCACAACGAGAAGCAGAAAGGAAGGGAAGGTGGCTCTATGAGACTGGTGGCCCCAGCGTGCAGCTTTCTCTAAGACACTCCACAGTACCACTGACTCCGCAGGCTCCCGTGCAGGTCACTCTCTGAGGTCCAGGGATCTGGAGCAAGTCAGCACCCCCACGTCCCCCATAACCGCAGTGAATCAGTGCTCGCTCATCCAACACACTCAATCCTGGAAGCCAGCGTGTTCATCAAAACACTCAAAGAGTGAAATTATTTAAAATGAATTGTCCTTAAACATTTTATTTTTATGTAAATCACATAAATATTCCTCCATTTTCTTTTTTACCGTGGAGTCAGGGCAGTGCTTGAAGATCTGCCCTTGGGAGTTATGAGTCTTCTTTCCCACAGGAAGCATATCTATAATTCATCCCTGAGGATTTCCAGTCTCCACTTCTTTAAAGTGAAGAGATGTGGTAAAGATGCTTGTGAGGCTACCTGAGTTCAGAATCCTGGCTCTTCAATATCTTTCCCCTTATCTTTTTTCTCATCTCCATCTAAAATTGTTTCATATGGTTTGCCTTTATTAAATCCTTCCAAAGCATTTAGGTTAGTTTTCCAAGAAAATCTTTTCCACTTAGGTTTTATCAGTTTACATAATAATCAAATTCCATAATTATGTGGTTCTGGAGAAGACTCTTGAGAGTCCCTTGGACTGCAAGGAGATCAATCCAGTCAATCCTAAAGGAAATCAACTTTGAATATCCATTGGAAGGACTGATACTAAAACTAAAGCTCCAATACTCTGGCCACCTAATGTGAAGAGCCAACTCGTTGGAAAAGACCCTGATGCTGAGAAAGATTAAAGGCAGGAGGAGAAGGCAAGAACAGAGGATGAGATGGTTGGATGGCATCACTGATTCAATGGACATGAATTTGAGCTTGAGCAAACTCTGGGAGATAGTGAAGATTAGGGAAGCCTGGTGTGCTGCAGTCCATGAGGTTGCAAAGAGTTGGACAGGACTTAGTGATTGAACAACAGCAAAGTGCCACAACAAGTCACAGTCAGGTTTGGGCACAACTAACTCTGAGTAAGGGCTTCCCTGGTAAAATTACCTGTCAACCATGAAAGTGTTGTGAAGGTCTTTCCAGGGCCTGAAAGTGGGCTCTTGCCTAATGCTTGGAAATGAATTGTCCAAGGAGACACATGTGCTGACAAAGCAAGAGAATTTATTGGGAAGGGGCGTCCAGGTAGGAGCATCAGGATAAGGGAACCCACAAGAACTGCTCTGCCACATGACTTGCAATCTCGGTGATGGGATTAGCTTCTGGATTGTCTCTGGCCAATCATTCTGGCTCAAGGTCCTTCCTTGTGGTGCACACGCTGCTCGGCCAAGATGGATTCCAGCAAGAAGGATTCTGGGAGGACATACGAACTGGCATCTCCTTTTGACCTTTCCTGAATTCTTTGAGTTGATGGTAGCTTGTTAGTTCGATGGACCTCCTATTGTAAAATAATTCTTGTAAATAGTTACTGTGGTGCCTGGCCAGGGAGGATGATTTTAGCCAGTGGTTCCCCTTGCAGAAGCAAAAGTGTGCAGGGTGCTGATGGGTTGTGGGTGACTACATTTTACAGAGGGTATGGAGAGTGATGGTCAGATGGGTGGGTGGACTAAGCAGAGGATGGCAAGAGGGCCTCTAAAAATCCTCACCTTGGAAGCATACCTGAGGCAGTTGTGGGATCCAGCCAGTGTAGCTGGGGCATTAGGGCCCACAGGCTGGGGGCCCTACAGAAGTCTCTCCCAGGGCTATATTGTGTTTCAGAGGCTGGGGGTTAACTAGAATGGATAAAAATCAGGAGACCAGGGTTGGTGGGAGGGAAGTGAAAAAGAATGCCCTTCTGCAGCTATCACTTGAGCCTCCAAATGTTCCACTGGTAGACTCCGGGGTGGCTCAGTGGTAAAGAAATTGCCTGCCAATGCAGGAGACGTGGGTTCAATCCCTGGTCTGGGAAGATCCTACAGGCCTCAGAGCAACTAAATCCCTGTGCCACAACTATTGAGCCTGTGCCCTAGAGCCAGGAGCTGAAACTACTGAAGCCCTTGTGCCCTAGAGCCCATGCTCTGAAACAAGAGAAGTCATCGCAATGAAAAGCTTTTGCACCACAACTAGAGAGTAGCCCCCACTCGCCGCAACTAGAGAAAAGCCCACATAGCAACAAAGACCCAGCACAGTTTTCCAGGCAAGAACACTGGAGTGGTTGCCATTTTCCCCTCCAGGGGATCTGTCTGACTCAGGGATCTATCCCGAATCTCTGGGTCTCCTGCATTGGCAGACAGATTCTTTGCCATTGTGCCAGCTGGAAAGCTCAAAACTGATCCAGCACAGCCACAGAAAAAATAAATTATAAAATTATTTTTTTTAATGTCCACGGTCAACTCTCAAGATGATCAAAACTAAATTACTGAGGGCTTGTTCTTTGTCTTTGCAACCTGCTCTAACCATGGGAAAAAAAGTCACTTACTGCCCATCTCTCAGCAAAAAGATAAATAAATAAACTCCCCTGCTGCACTCCTACTGCTAGGCAGAGAGAAGACTACTCTTGCTTTATACCTTTGGCTCACTGCTATTCAGGCAAGATGCGCATGCAAAGAGCCTCAGATCAGGAGAGTCCAAAGAGCTGGAATGAAGTCACAGCCCCACCACTTCTGAGCCAGGAAACTGGGTTGATCCCTCCAGTCTGTTTACAAGAGAGGGATCACACTTTGCCCAGGGAGCCCCTAGGGTAGGGATCACCAGTCCTATCTCCCTCACGTCTCAACAGCAGGGAGCATCCCCCAGGTTGGCCTGAAGTTAGCTGGGGGTGGCCCTGTCTCTCCAATGGCAGGATCAGCTGGTGCCTCTGTTTCGGTCTAAGGACAATCAGTTAGCATGTTGTTTTTATATTGGTGTCAACACAGGCTTAGTATGGAATCTAAGCCTTAGTATGGAATCTTAGTATGAGAAATCTCCAAATGATTTAAGATGATATCAGACTTCTGAGAGAGATGCTAGGGTGGGGGTTGGTCCATTCCCTGCCCTGGAGAGCAGCTGTTGGAGGCTGAGGGATAAGAGATGTGTATCCCTGCAGGTCCCCCAGGGCTGCAGAGGATGAACGTGGTCATGCAGTGGGCGTGACCAACATGTCCAGGGAGGAGCTGAGACCACGCTGTCGGAGAAAAGTGATCCAGAACAGCCTGTTTATTCCGTGGAGCAACTAAGCCTCGCGCCACAACTACTGAGCCAGAGATCTAGAGCCCGTGAGCTGCAGCTACTGAAGCCTGCATACTCTAGCCCTCAAGCCACAGTTAATGAGCTCTTGTGTGCAACTACTGAAGTCCCCGTGCCTAGAGCTTGTGCTCCCCAACAAGAGAAGCCACTGCAACAAGAAGCTTTTGCACTGCAACTAGAGAGGAGCCTCCCATCCCCTCCACAACTAGAGAAAGCCCGTACAGAGCAACAAAAGAGCCAATGCCGCCAAAGACAAATAAGTAAATATAAATAGAGCAGTATGTACATGTCCAAAACTTAAAAAAAAAAAAGATTAAAATAAAAAAAAGAGCACCTGTGTTTGAGGGCCATTGATCCAGATCAGCAAAAGAATTGTTATGACATGTGGATCACTGTGTCCGGATGGTGACCACAAGCCACTCTTGACAGCGGCAGGCTTAGAAGGAAAGGAGAGGAGGGGGACGGACAGAACTCCCAGGAGGAGGAGCATCTTTTGTCCCCAGGACAGGGCGGGTGATGTGAGAGGGAGTAGGAGTTTAGCACTGGGAACTATACGCAGTACCTTGTAACAAACACAGTGGAAAAGAATATGAAAAAGAAAAACAAAATTGAGTCACTCTGTTTATCTGTGAAACTAACACAGCACTGTAAAGAAAGAAAGAGGAAGAAAGGGAAGTCAACCCTCAAATCATCTTCCCTCCAGCCCATAGCCAGCTGTGACCCACTCAAGGGGACAAAAGGAAAAAAAGGCTACAGTAGCCCAGGAGACAGAGAACGCAGCCACCCCCTCACAAAGCAGCCATCAGGGACGTCACACCATCACGAGGAGCCTGCAAGTTCTGCAAGAAAGAGATCTATCGGGTTGCTTCCCTGTCTGGGCTATTATAAACAGTGCTGCAATGAACATTGGGGTGCAAGTATCCTTCCCAGTTATGCTTTTCTCCAGCTGCATGCCAGGAGTTGAATTGCTGGATCATATGGTAATTCTGTAGCAATTTACGTTTCCACCAACAGGGAACTCTGCTCCAATACTCATTAATTGTGATAACCTACGTGGGAAAAGCATCTAAAAAAGAGTGGATATGTGTATAACTGATTCACTTTACTGTACTGAAGAAACTAATGCAACATTGTAAGTCTACTATACTCCAAGCAATTTTTTTTGAAGAAGAGAGATCCATCAGGGTTAGCTGTTTCTTAGGAACTTCAGACCCAAACAGTATTCCCAGAATGTGATACAGGGGTGATGTCATGGCTAAGGTAGCAGAAAGAGCAGCCCAGAAGCCATGAGGGAGACACGTACGGCAGCGAGGGCTGGAGATCTCGGTACTGTGACATCTGAGACAGAGAACACAGTGACCTCTGACACCAGAGCAGGAGGCCGAAGAGGGGACCAAGGCTCAAACAAGTGTCCCTGAAGAACACGTCCCCACTCTCATTTCTCATCTCGTCTTGCTATTTAGCTTAACTAAATAGCAAGCGAGGGGATGCTGTCTTCTGTTTGAAATCCCATCTCCCCCAGTATAGCGTGCCCTCAGAGTGGATTCTGTGCTGTCGGCTGGGTCTGAGACCCCAGAGTCCAACGTGAAGCGGAGCCCACCTCAGCACCCCTGCTCAGCAGAGCCACAGGAGTGTCCCCCTGGCCTCAACTGCTTTCTGGCTTTGATTCCCCAGGGCTAGGGCTGAAAGACACAGCCTGGAGGTTGTAGCCCACCACACGACCCCTCCTTTTCCTTTCCTTCACTGTGAAAGTCCCTGAACCTAGACATTCAATCCACAGATTTAGCGAGAACAGAACTCATATTCCCTCAGGATATTGAGGGCAGGAAGGAAGAACCAGCAGCCTTTGCTGGCAATAGAAGGAGGAAGTCTATCTAGACAGCTGCTCCTCCAATACAGCAGTCACGAGCCATCAATGGCTATTTAAATCTAAATGAATTAAAATTAGATAAAGTTTCAAATTCAACTGCTCAGTTTCATAAACCACATTATGAGTGTTCAAAAGTCACATGTGGCAACAGTCACTGAGAATCAAATGCTTCCATCATTATGGAAGATTCTGTGCTGTGTGCTTGGTTGCTCAGTCATATCCGATTCTTTCCAATCCCATGAACTGTAGCCCACCAGGCTCCTCCGTCTATGGGATTCTCCAGGCAAGAATACTCTAGTGGGCTGCCATGCCCTCCTCTAGGGCATCTTTCTAACTCAGGAATTGAATCAGAGTCTCTTGCATTGCAGGCAGATTATTTACCAGCTGAGCTATCAGGGAAGCCCATGGAAGGTTCTATCTGCTGCAGTTCCACTCCTGGGATTATACCCTGGAGAAATCTGCACATATGTGCTCCAGGAGAAACCACAAGTATCTTTATAGCAAAATAATCTGTAATAGCAAAGCACTGAGAGAGCTTCCGTGGTCATCTAATGCACAGAGAATATAGGCTACAGTGGAAATTAATAGCTTTTACACATTTGTATGGACAAATCTTACATGATGTTCAAATTTTTTAATTTATTTTTTATTGAAGGATAATTGCTTTACAGAATTTTGTTATTTTCTGTCAAACCTCAACATGAATCAGCCATATTCTGTCCCTTTTGAACCTCCCTCTTATCTCTCACTCCATCCCACCCCCATAGGTTGATACAGAGCCCCTGTTTGAGTTTCCTGAGCCATACAGCAAATTCCCGTTAGCTATCTATTTTGCATATAGTAATGTAAGTTTCCATGTACTCTTTCCATACANTCCTATCTCTCACCCCATCCCACCCCCATAGGTTGATACAGAGCCCCTGTTTGAGTTTCCTGAGCCATACAGCAAATTCCCGTTAGCTATCTATTTTGCATATAGTAATGTAAGTTTCCATGTACTCTTTCCATACATTTCACCCTCTCCTCCCCTCTCCCCATGTCCGTAAGTCTATTCTTTATGTCTGTTTCTCCATTGCTGCCCTGTAAGTAAATTCTTCAGTACCAGTTTTCTAGATTCTGTATATATGCATTAGAATATGATATTTATCTTTCTCTTTCTGACTCACTTCACTCTNTACTTTATGTCTGTTTCTCCATTGCTGCCCTGTAAGTAAATTCTTCAGTACCAGTTTTCTAGATTCTGTATATATGCATTAGAATATGATATTTATCTTTCTCTTTCTGACTCACTTCACTCTGTATAATAGGTTCTAGGTTCATCCACCTAATCAGAACTGACTCAAATGTGTTCCTTTTTGTGGCTAAGTGATATTCCATTGTGTATATATACCACAACTTCTTTATCCATTCATCTGTTGATGGACATCTAGGTTGCATCCAAGTTCTAGCTTTTGTAAATAGTGCTACAACGAATAGTGCTGCAATGGGATACATGTGTCTTTTTCAGTTTTGGTTTCCTCAAAGTATATGCCTAGGAGTAGGATTGCTGGGTCATATGGTGGTTTTATTCCCAGTTTTTAAAGGAATCTCTATACTGTCTTCCATAGTGGTTATATCAATTTATATTCCCACCAACACTGCAAGAGTGTTCCCTTTTCACCACATCTTCTCCAGCATTTATTGTTTATAGATTTTTGATGAGGGCCATTCTGACTGGTGTGAGGTGATACCTCATTGCAGTTTTGATTTGCATTTCTCTAATAATGAGCAATGTTGAGCATCTTTTCATGTGTTTGTTAGCCATNCTCCAGTAGCATATTGGGCACCTAATGACCTGGGGAGTTCCTCTTTTGGTATCCTATCATTTTGCCTTTTCATACTGTTCATGGGGTTCTCAAGGCAAGAATACTGAAGTGGTTTGCCATTCCCTTCTCCAGTGGACCACATTCTGTCAGACCTCTCCACCATGACCCGCCCATTTTGGGTTGCCCTGCAGGCATGGCTTGGTTTCATTGAGTTAGACAAGGCTGTGGTCCCAGTGTGATTAGATTGACTAGTTTTCTGCGAGTATGGTTTCAGTGTGTCTGCCCTCTGATGCCCTCTTGCAACACCTACCATCTTACTTGGGTTTCTTTTACCTTGGGCGTGGGGTATCTCTTCACAGCTGCTCCAGCAGAGCACCACCGCTGCTCCTTACATTGGACGAGGGGTATCTCCTTACAGCCACCCCTCCTGACCTTCAATGTGGGATAGTTCCTCTAGGCCCTCCTGCACCTGTGCAGCCACCTCGGGTTGCTCCTCCCAGCCGCCGGCCCTGGCCTCAGGCTTGGGGTGGCTCCTCAGGGTCACCGCCCCTGGCCTCGGGCGTGAGGTGGCTTCTCCCGGCTGCCACTGACCTCAGACACGTAGTAGCTCCTCCCGGCCGCTGCCCCTGACCACGGATGTGGGGTAGCTCCTCTTGGCCACAATCAACCCTGGGATTTCTTTGGAAGGAATGATGCTAAAGCTGAAATCCAATACTTTGGCCACCTCATGCAAAGAGTTGACTCATTGGAAAAGACTCTGATGCTGGGAGGGATTGGGGGCAGGAGGAGAAGGGGACAACCGAGGATGAGATGGCTGGATGGCATCATGGACTCGATGGACATGAGTCTGAGTGGGCTCCGGGAGATGGTGATGAACAGGGAGGCCTGGCATGCTGCGTGTGATTCATGGGGTCACAAAGAGTCAGACACAACTGAGCGACTGAACTGAACTGCCCAAAAAAAGCATCTTCTTTGTCTTTATCTTCACTTTAAGGTATATTTCCAAGCCAAGAGTGCTTGCTAAGAGAACACAATTGGGTTATTTTTATGCTGGGGGCCCTAAGATAGTCCTAGGAAGTTTAGGAAAAACAGAAAAGAAAAAAAAAAA
>SJYV01037098.1:426132-450859 GCA_006410875.1 Neotragus pygmaeus | reverse complement strand
TTGCTCATTGGAAGAAAAGTTATGACAAACCTAGACAGCATATTAAAAAGCTGAGACACTACTTTGCCAACAAAGGTCTGTATAGTCAAAGCTATGGTTTTTTTAGTAGTCATGTATGGACGTGAGAGTTGGATCATAAAGAAGGATGAGTGCAGGAGAATTTATACTTTTGAACTGTGGTGTTGGAGAATACTCTTGAGAGTTCCTTGGACAGCAAGATCAACCAGTTAATCTTAAAGGAAATAAACCCTGAATATTCATTGGACTGATGCTGAAGCTGAAACTCCAATACTTTGGCCACCTGATGCATAGGGCCAACTCATTAGAAAAGACCCTGATGCTGGGAAAGATTGAAGGCAGGAGGAGAAGGGGACAACAGAAGACAAGATTGTAGGATGGCATCACTGACTCAATGGACATGAGTTTGAGCAAGCTCCGGGAGATGTTGAAGGACAGGGAAGCCTGGCATGCTGCAGTCTATGGGGCCGCAGAGTCAGACATGACTGAGTGACTAAACAACAACAACAACAACTTGTGTTTGGCAGTGTTTGATCAGAGAAGCAAAACCGTAAGCAATTATGTTAAATAAGAAAGTTATTACAGGAATTTGACCTTATATAATCAAGGAAGCTGATCAGTTTTTGTTTGGCTCTTGCTTCTGCACCAGGCACTGGGTCTAAATTCAGCAGAACAGGCAGCCCAGAAGGAAAGCTGGAAGTTGAGGACTAACTAGAACTTGTATGAGTCTCTAACTGCCCTCGAGCCTCTAGTCAGTGATGGTTTGACATGAAGGAGAACATGACACCCTTTATCACAAAGCTGAACACAAACTTGATGCAGGTATCAGAGAAGCTGAAGAGGTAGTTAGAGGAAGCAGACCTTACTGTTGTCCCAGAAGCTGCATACACTGTCTTAGGATTGAAGAAGCTGTAGAGTGTCTGGCAGCACCTGGAGGAGCTGTGAATCCAGCTTCTGCTCCACACCAAAAGGGTGAGCTAGGAGATCAGCAACACCATGTGAGCATTGCAAGAGCCCTGTGACCCATGCACTGTCTTTCCAAGTATAGAAAAGAATATGTATGTTGATTTATATCCACCATTCAAGTCTTACCCAAAATGTCTCTGTGTGTGCTCAGTCATGTCCGACTCTTTGTGACCCCACAGACTGTGGCCTGCCAGGCTCCTCTATCCATAGTTTTCCAGGCAATAATACTAGAATGGGTTGCCACATCCTTCTCTAGGGGATCTTCCTGACCCAGGGGTTAAGCCCATGTTTCCTGTATTAGCAGACATATTCTTTACCCCCTGCACCACCTGGGAAGCCCCAAAATGTCTCTAGTGATCCATATTAACAAAAACTATGCAGAGAGGGGAATTTGGGGAAATGTAGTTCCATACTAGCCAAAATCAGATTCTCTAAAAAGAAACATTCACATCACATCCGGCAAAATGGACATCATTGAAAACTCTACAAACAAGTGATCCAGAGGGTGTGAAGAAAAGGGAATATTTCTGCATTGTTGGTGGGACTATAAATTGGTGCAGCCACTATAGAGAAAANAAAATCAGATTCTCTAAAAAGAAACATTCACATCACATCCGGCAAAATGGACATCATTGAAAACTCTACAAACAAGTGATCCAGAGGGTGTGAAGAAAAGGGAATATTTCTGCATTGTTGGTGGGACTATAAATTGGTGCAGCCACTATAGAGAAAAGTACAAGGGTTCCTCAAAAAACTAAAGATAGAGCGAACATATAACCCAGCAAAGCCACTCCTGGACATTTTCTGGAGAAAGCCATAATTCGAAAAGATACATGCACCCCAATATTCACTGTAGCCCTANTGTATTGATTTTGTATCCTACAACTTTGCTAAATTCACTGATTAGCTCTTATAATCTTTTGATACTATCTTTAGGGTTTTCTATGTATAGTATCATATAATTTGCAAACAGTGAGAACTTTATTTCTTCTTTTGTGATCTGGATTCCTTTTATTTCTTTTTCTTCTCTGATTGCTGTAGCTAGGACTTCCAGAACTATGTTGAATAATAGTGGTGAAAGTGGACACCCTTGTCTTGTTCCTGACCTTAGGGGGAATGCTTTCAGTTTTTCACCATTGAGAATAATGTTTTCTGTAGGCATATCATATAAGACATTTAACATGTTGAGGTAGGTTCCTTCTATGCCCATTTTTTGAAGAGTTTTAATCATAAATCGGTGCTGAGTTTTGTCAAAGGCTTTTTCTGCATCTATTGAGATTATCATACGATTTTTATCTTTCAATTTGTTAATACAGTGTTATCACATTGATTGATTTGCATATATTGAAGAATCCTTGCATTCCTGGAATAAACCCAACTTGACCATGGTGTATGAACTTTTTGATGTGTTGCCGAATTCTGTTTGCTAAAACTTTGTTGAGGACTTTTGCATCTATGTTCATCAGTGATATTGGCCTGTAGTTTTCATTTTTGTGTGTTGTCTTTGTCTGATTTTGGTGTCAGGGTGATGGTGGCATCATAGAATGAGTTTGGAGGTGTTCCTTCCTCTGCAATTTTTTGAAAGAGTTTTATAAGGATAGGCATTAGCTCTTCTCTAAATGTTTGATAGAACTCTCCTGTGAAGCCATCTGGTCCTGGGCTTTTGTTTTTTGGGGAGTTTTTTTTTAACACAGCTTCAATTTCAGTGCTTGTAATTGGGTTGTTCATAATTTCTATTTCTTCCTGGTTCAGTCTTGGAAGATTGAACTTTTCTAAGAATCTGTCCATTTCTTCCAGGATGATGTTCAATTTGAAAAGGCAAGCCTTCATCATTAGACAAATAGATTTTTTTTAATGTGGCATATCCATACCATGAGATATTATTTTGTGGTAAAAAGAAATGAGATACTGCCATGATATGGATGCATGTTGGAAACATCACACTAAGCGAGAAGTCAGTTATGAAAGACTTCATGTTATATGACTTCATTCATATGAAAGGCCAGAATAAGCAAATCCTATGTATTTTCTGTCCTAGAGACGAAAAGTAGATTAGTGATTATTTAGGGCTGAGGCTGGGGCTGGGAAGAAAGGAGAGTGATAACTAGAGCTTAATTATGAGGTGATGAAAATACTCTAAAACTGATTGTGGTGATAGATGCATATTTCTATGAATATACTAAAAAAAATTTTTTTTTAATGAAAGTGCTAGTTGTTCAGTCTTGCCCAATTCTTTGCGATGCCATGGAATGCAGCCCACCAGGCTCCTCTGTCCATGGAATTCTCCAGGCAAGAATACTGGAGTGGATAGCCATTCCCTTCCCCAGGGATCTTCCCAAACCAGGGCTCAAAACTGGGTCTCCTTGTGTACACTTTAAATGGGTGAATTGTGTATGTGGTATGTGAATGACATCTTAAGGCTGTTTCAAAATGAAGTGAAACAGCAAGTCATAGAAGAATTTATATAATTTGAAAAAGATCAAAAACAAGACCAAACAATGCATTGTGTAGGTTACATATTTGGTAAAACTGTAGGGAAAAGGACGGGATGATAAATACAAAATCCAGTAGAATGCCTGTTTCTGGGGTGGGAAGGATGGAGTTGTGATCATGGAGGTGAACACAGAGGCTTCCAATAGTGTCAGGAATGATTCTGTGTCTTCAGCAAGGTAGTGGGTCATGGGGGTTTAATTCTGACACTGGAATGTCCTACAACTGCTGTTAGCAGGTGGCAGTGATGACATAGTTGTCATGGCCTGGAACATATCTTTTTTTTTTTTTCCTCAAACTTTTGTTTATTTTTTGGCCACACCATGAGGCATGTGGGGTCTTACTTTCCTGGTTAGGGATTGAACCCATGATCCCTGAAGTGGAAGCAGGGAGTCTTAACCACTGGGCCACCAGGGAAGTCCCAATGCCTGAAACGTATCTTAAAGAGATTTTTGCATTTTTATTTTCTTTTTGATGTATGCACAGTTACACATGCCATAAATCTAAGTCTGAGGGACCTCCTACAGCAGGTATAAAATTTAAAAGTAAATGACAAGAAGAATACAAAACGAAGGGAAAGGGGGAGCAAAAGCCACCTGAGTTGGGTGAGAGCAAAGGTTGGGAAGGGAGTGTTGAACATGGAGTCCAGGAGAATCTGGGATGGAATTAGGGAGGCAAGGAAAGAGCCGCTGGAGGATTGGTTGGGAATTAAACATAGGCTCCTCCTTGATGCCCTTCAGGAGATTCAAGTACCTGGTGTGATTCCTCTGAAATTATTTACAACCTGTTTCTGTAAGTGATTCTTCCCATGAGTCCCAGCTTCAGGTAGGAACCACGGGGGTCAAGGAGTCCACAGGGTGGCCATGGGCAGACAGCTTTCATTTAGCATTAATTAATTTATATTTGCTTCTTTGCAACAACAAAAACCAACAACCAAAAAAGGACTATTAGTGAAACTAGCAAGTACACTCAATCTCCCTGAATCTTATTTTCTTCACCTGACAAATTGGGCTCCTGATGCCAAGTATCAGGCTGTCCAATTGACCAGGTGTGAGGCTGCAAAGATGCAATGAGTACACAAAAGAAGCACCATCACAATTACCTGGGGCCAGGTAAAGCTCCAGGGCTTCCCAGGTGGCACAGTGGTAAAGGACCCACCTGCCAATGCAGAGATGTAAGAGACCCTGGTTCGATCCCTGGGTTGGGAAGATCCCCTGGAGAAAGAATTGGCAACCCACTCCAGTATTCTTGGCCAAAGAGTCCAACGCAACTGAGCAGACACACGCACATGAACTGCAGCTCCTTCCCCCTCACTTATAGAATACTTACAGAATAAGTATTTATTCTTATAGAATCACATGACTGTTTCAAATGAAATAATAGGGGTAGAATACTTACAGAATCGTGTGGCTCTTTCAAATGAGATAATAGGGGTAGCTGCATCCTGAAAGCAAAAAGCCTCTCTAAATGAAAGTCACTACTGCTGCCTTTATGACTAGTTTCATGTGCTTTACAGACATGAAATTGACAAAGGAGATGTAATAATAGCTTGTCAAAGAAACTTTGGGTATGTTCTGCCTTTCTCAAATCTTGAAAGCAGGGAAAGGGAGGTGACCAGGGAGGCATTTTTTAGTCCCTCTCCCTTAAAGGGGAGTCATCTTCAGTGGAAGGAGGGGCGGGTGACGATGACTCACCGATCTCTAGCTCTACCTGAACCACTAAGACTCAGAGAGGAGTGACCAGCCTCGGAAGCAATGGGGCTGGAGCTTCAGCCCACCTCATTGGACTCCTGTGTGAGGGCTCCTGGCAGCATTCAGCTCGGCCTGATGAGCTGATGAGCACCGGAGCTGTAGATACCAGGGTGTGACAGTATAAATGAGCCCATGGTCAAGTCTGCCCTCCTACCTTTGGGGGCTGCTCTGTCAAATGGGAAAGCAGAACAGAATCTGAATGGCACCCTGGCTGACCCAGGGCAGAAATTTTCTGAGAAAACTTCTCAGCCCAGCTGACTGTCCAGTTTACACTGACAGGTTGCAGGTGTCTACTGCACCTCCCCTCCAGACAGATACAGGGTTAAGACAGGTGGGGAAGTTTGAAGTTCATCTGCACCTGATGCACATGACCGGAGGATTTCTGCATAGGCTTTGAGAGTCATTGATATTTCTTCCCCAGCCTCTCTTCAAAGCTACCCTCCCACCCTTCCCAGCAAAAGTATGCCTTGTCCCTGCGTGCCTAACAGCCTCTTTTGTGATTCTGAGCATGAATTCTGTTCCAGGTCTGGGAGAGTGCCACCTTATTTGAACCTGTCACTGTTTCCTGCTCACTCACCTACACTTACCTGCTTTTTAAGAATGCGCTTAAGGAATTTTTCCCTAGACACCTACACTTACCTGCTTTTTAAAAATGCACTTAATGAATTTTTCCACTGATTTCCTCTATTCCTTCTAGTTGACCTTATTCATTTGACTTGTATTTAAGGGTCTGGCCCAGGCCTGGCTCCAGAGGATTTCCTGGTGGCCTCAGTTCAGTTCAGTTCATTTCAGTCACTCAGTCGTGTCCAACTCTTTGCAACCCCATGAATCGCAGCATGCCAGGCCTCCCTGTTCATCACCAACTCCCAGAGTCCACCCAAACCCATGTCCATCGAGTCGATGATGCCATCCAGCCATCTCATCCTCTGTCGTCCCCTCCTCCTGCCCTCAATCTTTCCCAGCATCAGGGTCTTTGGGGTTACAATTCCAGGCTTTCACTTCACTGAGCTGTGCCGTGCTCAGCTGCTTCAGTCGTGTCCAACTCTGCAGTTCCATGGACTGTAGTCCACCAGATTCCTCTCTCCATGGGATTTCCCAGGCAAGAGTACTGGAGTGGGTGGCCATGCCTTCCTTCAGAGGATCTTCCCAACCTGGGATTGAACCCAGATGTCTCGTGTCTTCTTCATTGGCGGGGGGGTGTTCTTTACCCCTCGTACTACCTCCCCTAGCCTGGGGTTCAATCCATGGTCAGGGAATTGAGATCCTGCAAGCCATGCAGCACGGTAAAAAAAAAAAAAAGAATATTTCAGTTTGTTACTTCTCTGCCCATGTGTCTCTGTAGTCGCCCAGTCTCCAGTATAGAGTGATGGTAGGAGGCAGGTGGGTGGCCCTGCCCTGACCCCTCACCTCTCTCCCCCAGCAGCCCAGGAGCCTCACCAACAGTGTCCCTGTGGGAACTGCAAAGCCAGCCTTGCATGCTAATAGTACCCAGCCCCAGAATAGATACATCATCAAACAAAATGTGAAGCCGAGAACACACAAACCATGCTGGGAAGGACTGCATGGCATAAGAAGAAAGATACAACTTGGCTTGTTAAACTGCCAGTCAGTCAGTCAGAAGGCAGTGCGTGGGGGCTGGAGTTAAAAGTTCCAGGGAAGATTCTACCCTTGTCAGATTACACACCATGCCCCCCACCTCACCCCCCAGTTTCCTGGGCCTCAAAGTGGTTCAGAAGTGCTGGCTCTAGAAGCCCTGGAGAGACTTCAGCAAGGATTACCAGGATTGTTCAAATAAGATGAGAGCTGTGAGGCTGCTCGAAAAGAAAAGGCCCTCACACAGGCAGGCTGCTGGTATTAGGACTGTTATGACTATTATTAAGGTAAATGCTCTTCAGGCCTAAAAGCTAGCAAGGGAGAAGTAAAAATAGCTGAGCCAGTAAGCCCCAAGATATGCAGCTCTCTTCTCGAAGTCCTAATACTATTGAAAACAGAAAAGGGGGTCTTGGAGCTGAAATGTACATGCTTCCTTTCCTCTGCAACTCACTGCTATTCGCCTTCTTTAGGATAAGCTTGCAGCATCAGTGCAGGAAGTGTTCCTAATGGGCTCAAAGAGATACCCCGCCTGGACCCCCAGGCCAAGTGGACAGCATGGCCAAGGCCAGGAGACTATTTTCTACTTTTCAGAAACCTCTCAGCTTCTGAGATTCTCCTGTAAAAGATTGTCTGCTGCAGGTGGTAATGAACCTGGAATGTCTCAGTGTTCTAACTCAGTCACAGCCCAGGCCTGACTGCTGCCAAAATCTTGGCTCACAGTGCACCGATGCCAAACAGAAATACAGAGGCAGAGTTATGGAGGAGAAAGAAAAAGAGGCTTTATTTCTTTGCCAGAAAAAAGGGAAACACAATAGGCTAGCACCAAGAATTGTGCCCCACTCCCTGGTGAAAAGGGAGACGGTTAGTCAGGCTGTGATAAGGATCAAGGTAGTTAACAGTCTTGCATTCTTCTGCAAAATTTCAAAAGGGTGGGGTTACTGACAAGGCTGCAAACTTGAATTTTCTGAGCTATGTCAGACTCCACAGTTCAGTTCAGTTCAGTCGCTCAGTCGTGTCCAACTCTTTGCGACCCCATGAACCNAACCCTCTTCCACAAGATTTTGGCTAAAGATTTGAGAGGATTACACCTCTATCAAGGTTGAATGGACTTCCCAAGTGGTTTTAAGTGGTAAAGAATCCGCCTGCCAATACAAAAGTGGTAAAAGACTCTGGTTCGATCCCTGGGTCAGGAAGATCCCCTGGAGGAAGGCCTGGCAACCCACTCCAATATTCTTGCCTGGGAAATCCCATGAACAGAGGAGACTGGTGGGCTACAGTCCAAGGAATCACAAAGTCAAACAGACTGAAGTGACTTAGCACACACTGACAAGATTAGGGTGTGTGCAGGGTCTCAGGTGGTCCTAATTTTGAGCTTCTCTGGTCCCTTTAATCCTGTCTAAGGCAGATTCCTGGCTGCTCCCTGATTGGCAACTGTTCAAATCTGCTCTCTGGAACTCATGTGAAAAGGTCATGGAGGCTGGAGTCTTGCCTATAAGAAACGGGGGACAAAAAGGCCTCCGTGTCTGGGAGCCCCACAGGGCCCTGCCTGGCATCAACTGTGAGACCAGGCCCTGTCCCTACCCTTGATGCCTCAGATCTGAAATGACAGCCCTTCTACCCTTCTTGAGGTCTGCCTTGGAGACAAATGGGCCGGTGTTCTACTGAATGCCTCCTGCTCCTCTGAGCAACCTCTGCAGAGTAATAAAAGCTGTTGGAGCTACAGACTGTCTTCAGCCGGCTGTGTGGAAGCAGGTGTGGGAGGAGATTTGCCCTCAGTCTCCAGGTAAACTTGAGAGACCAGCTTGGCCTTGGTGTGGCTGGGCCTCCAAGGAGGTGAGTTTGGGCACCAGCAGTGCTGGGGCTGAACTCCAGCCCTGCTGAAGGAGTCTTCCTCTTCCTCTTCACTGCCTTACCCAGTCAAGTGGGTGTAACGGGGGCCCCAGTTGAGGCAGAGCAGGGTGGGCCTGGTGTCAGTCAACCTACAGGAACTCCCAGTACAGTCACCAGCATTCACGTAATCAGTGGAAACCAACCCAAGGCACTTTTCAAATTCTGTTTGTTACAGGCTTATTCAACATAACAAAGATCACCCAGAATAAAATTACCTAAACTAATTATTTTCATGCAACACACACATTTTTTTGGAGTTGGGATAAAAGACCACGTGTACCTTAACTTCCAGATGGGCGTCTGGAATGGCTGGTCAACTTGTAAAATAGGAAACTCTCTTCCCATCAGCAGCTGCCTAGGCCAACCTGTGGATTGAATCCTGTATGAAGACTTTTGTCTATGGCAATGGATTATATGCAAAAATAGAAAAAGTCAGTTACATTGATTCTAGGTTTGGTAGCTGTATGTGCTGCCTGGCCCTCAGTGACACTCTGGCTCTCTCACCCAACTGGTTGTAGGTTTTATGCACATGCAACTTGTGCTAAGTCACTCAGTCATGTCTAAATCTTTTTGACCCTATGGACCCTATGGAAAAGACTGTCAGGCTTCTCTGTCCTTGGAATTTTCCAGGAAAGAATACTGGAGTGGGTTGCCATTTCCTTCTAGAAGGGATGTTCCTGACCCAGGGATCAAACTCATGTATCTTATGTCTCCTGAAATGGTAGGCGCCTTCTTTACCACAAGAGCCGCCTGAGAAGGGCAACCAAAAATATTAATGTAAACAGGATAAGATGGCCTGCATATTAGGAATCTGGCGGCCTGCATGGGTTGGTATTGAGTCATAATCCACATACTCTGCACAAATGTGCTCTAGTCTCCCTTAGCACAGAACCAAAATTCTAAGAGCAGTCCCATTAGTCCTCCTCAAACTGCCCCTTCCCAGCAAGCTCCTCAATGAGTGGGAAATGAAGCCAGATGTTAATCAGTCCTTCTCTCCCCCCAGTCAAAGACAGAGCTTGTAAACATCTGGAGTTTCGGGACCATGTCTGTCAGGCCTCCCTAGCATGACATCCCCTACATAGGGATGCAAAAGGATTAGGGATGATAATGGCAAAACATGGCCCTACCAGAATCCCATGTGGACTGGTAAAGCTGACCCAGAATGGGCCAATGATTATACTGCATCCTCCTGCCATAGTAACTGGTTTAGAAACATGTGACCTAATTAGAACCACACATCATTTCAGTTCAGTTGCTCAGTCATGTCCGACTCTTTGTGACCCCATGAATCGCAGCATGCCAGGCCTNATAATATTCCTCAGACTCCTGTAAGTCTGAACTGCACCACTGTACTTATTTTGAAACCATGCAGATTGGTGCCACTATAAATTTCTGGTTATCAATATTAACGTATCAAAGAGACCCTTAGCTCAGGTCTTCCAGCTTGCTGGGTTTTCCTGCTCCATGGCAACTATTTCCAACTGCTCATATTCCTGACTTTCTCCTGGGCTATCATTCTCAACAAATAATTTTGCTTCTTACTTCACAGAGAAATTAGAGGCCATTAGTCAAGACTTTTTCTTATGCCCTGTTAATTCAGTCTTCATAATTTCATATTTCCCTGCAGTTATGTAGGGGAAGGCTGATGCCTCTGTTCCCTGATTGTCTGAATCCATCGATTCCTACCTTCTCAAAAATCTTGCCATCTTAACTCTGCCTTCTATCTTTAATCTTGAAGTTCTCAATTACTAATCAGCATTTAGACATACTCAAGCCTAACTCATTCAAGCAAGACTGAATAACTATAAAACCAAAAATCTTTACGTGAATCCATTGTATAATAAAGACTTTGACCTTCTCAAAAAGAAGTATGCCCATCCCTGGCTCCTGGGAAGTAAACTCTGAGCTCTTAGAATTTCCCAAGTGATAAAACTGTCCTTGTCATTTAAAGCAGTCCCCTAGTACCATGTGAAATCAGCCCAATATCCTGGGAGTGGATAGCTGCAGACAGAGTTCAACCACATGGATGACCAATCAATCAATCATATCTACATAGTGAAGCTCCAATAAAAATTTTGGTACCACAGCTGGGTGAGCTTCACAGGTTGGCAATATTCCGTCCATATTTTCACACATTAATACCAGGGAGGTCATACATCCTAAGAACAATGGAGGCTTCACCTATGACCATCCAAAACTCTGACCTATATATCATTTACTTTATTTAGCTGGTTCTAATTTGTATCCTTCCCCTGTAATAAACTATGAGTATAATAAGATTCAATGAGCTCTGTGAATCTTTCTGGTAAATTATTGAAGCTTAAGGGTATTTGGGGAACTCTCAAAGTTATAGTTGGTGTCAGAAGTGAGGGTGATTTTGTGTGCACTCTTCTAACTTTGTAGATGAACCCCAACTCCTTGTGTTAATAGTTGGCATGAGAAGTCTTAGACAGACTTGGTAGTCTAAAGGACTGTGACCTCAACATTGCAGTTTGTGTAACTTGGGGTACCACATTCCTTTTCCAGCTATTATTGATGTTATCTTCCCCTTTTAGAGTTGAAACACGGTTTTTGGTTTAAAAAAATAATGTTTAATTGTAAAACCTGGAGTATACTACCCCACTTCCCTGTTGAAGTGGGCTGAAGAGACCAGACCCCTGATATCATCATGGCCATGTCAGATGCTCTTCACAAGGCAGCAGGCAAAGATAATACCCAGGACCTCCATAAAGGCAATGCTCAAGCCCATTGCAATCACCACGTTGCTCCTCAGCCAGGCCCTAGTCTTCTCCACACAGCCTTCAGCATGCATCTCCTTTATGCTGAAATTAATCCCACAGTCTTTAATGGTGCTGACACAGTAGGAGCCAGGGACTCGCTTGGTCATGAGCAGTATCTTTTCCCAGTATGTGTAGTTAGATGCCCTGCAGCAGTTAAAATGATCCTGCATCCTGTCCATAATCAATGCCATGTCATTGATTTTTGGATAATTCTGTATCAGCTGCTGGAAGTCCCTATTAGATTTTGACATAACGGTGTCTTTAAGCATATAGCCAGCATCAGTCACAACCATCTCCGCCAGCATGATTAGGAACAAGCAGATGGAGAGCATGATCATAAGACAGTAGTCCTCCTTGCAGGCCCCATAGCAGCCCACAAAGGCCACCAGGAAGATGCATATGCCCATTGCCATGATGATCATGGGTGCCAGGGATTCAGGGGTGGCCACCCAGCTAATGGTCTGATTCACGTCGAGCTTGGCTCCTAAGCCCACAGAAATCAGTACCACTGCACAGATACCACAGGTGAGCAGAAGAACATAGAGCAAGACGTTGACATATTTCATTCCTCCTTCTGCCGCCATGGCTACCAGGCTTGGGCTCCAGAAGGCTGTGCACGCTCTTACCTTGGCTCAGGGGCCGTCTATATAGCTAAATTTTTTTGGGAGAGTTATCTACAAGTCCATCTCCATTTCCTTTCCAATTCATTCCTAAACCAGAGCGCCGGTCTATGTTCGATGCAGGATGCNGGAGGAATTGGGGGCAGGAGGAGAAGGGGACGACAGAGGATGAGATGGCTGGATGGCATCAGTGACTCGACGGACGTGAATTTGAGTGAACTCCGGGAGTTGGTGATGGACAGGGAGGCCTGGCGTGCTGCGATTCATGGTGTCGCAAAGAGTTGGACACAACTGAGTGACTGAACTGAACTGAACTGAACCACTGGTCTGCCAGGGAATTCTCATGTATTTCTCTCCTTGGCTCATCACCACCAGCCAGATTTGGCAGCCATTATTATTGTTATCTCAGATTGAGAAAAAGCAAGCTCAGAGAGGTGATGTGATTTTCCCAAATCACACAGCAAGGGCCCACTTCCCCCCATTCCTCCTGGTGCTAGCTCACTGCATCTTTCCCCATCTTTATGGACTTCCATGCTTGTTGTATGTTGAGTAACTCTAGGGAGGCATCTGAACTTGAGGTTCCGAGTTCGTTGTTCAGAGGAAGTAGATTTATAACTATTTTGGGGAAGGAGGGGCACCATTTCCTAATTCTTTTAAAGGTGCTGCTGTTGGTTCCACATATTGTCTTTGCCTCCTGTCACTTAGCCGGTAGGGCTTTTTCCTCTGTGGACTCCTGCAGGTTCTGCCATTGGTAACTGCTTTGACTGCAGGTTTGCATTTGATTTACCTGGGTGAGGGTTCCGTGGGTCTCACCTTGAGACTCCAGGGCGCAAATAAAGAGTACAAAAGAGCAAGTCCTGGCCCTGCCCACCCTAGTGTATCTCCTGAGATAAGCTTGGCTCCAGAGCAAAGTCCAAGTCCTGGGTCCTCAGTATTTTTGTAGCAGTTGGAGGAGAGAGTGGCATTTTCTTCCAGGAAGCATTTGTGGATATATTGGCTCATCTGCCTCGGGGCTCACGGCGCCTGGAAGCCGCAGGGGAAGAAGAAAGGCTGTCCCTTAATCGCATGATGTCTTCACAGGGCCGTGGGCTCCCTGTCCTCTGCAGGAAGGAGCTCCACCACCAGAGCCCGCTCCTCCCTTCCCCAGGGGAAGGGCCTCAGGACCAAAGGCAGCCCCNTCCAGAATATTCATTGAAAGGACTGATGTTGAAGCTGAAACTCCAATACTTTGGCCACCTGATGCAAAGAACTGACTCATTTGAAAAGACTCTGATGCTGGGAAAGATTGAAGGCAGGAGGAGAAGGGGACAACAGAGGATGAGATGGTTGGATGGCATCACCGACATGACAGACATGAGTTTGAGCAAGCTCAAGGAGTTGGTGATAGGGAAATCTGGCGTGCTGCAATCCATGGGGTCGCAGAGTCGGATACGACTGAGTGACTCAACTGAACTGAGCAAATGAACACCCACGACACATACAAGTGTCCTAGGCACCAGGAAATAAGAAAATTAAGTGAGATTTCAGGTGAAAGATGTTCAATAACCTTTTTCATTGAAGTCAGGGAACTGTAACGTTTTGGAGATCAGGAAGCCAGGACTAGGAACTTTGAGTCAGGCATCTCCTGTTCCCAGTGGCCCACTGCCCCAGTCCACAACAGAGGGGTGATTCCCAGAATGCACCCCCCACTCCCGGACCCTGCACCAGGAACTTGCGGGTAGGGGTTGGAGAGAGGCTGGGCCCCGCAGTCCCGCAGCCACCAGACACCAGGGGGCGCTGCAAGCCAGCAGGGTTGGGGTGGAAGACAAACTGCCGCAGTTCAGGCACAGAAGGGCCTGGGAGCCAGATCCTGAAGGTTAATCCAGAGGCAGTGGTTGTGAATCCAGGCTTCAAGTCCTTGTCATGATCTTTTCCCACCAGACTTCACTTACAGAAGCTCAAATTCATAAAGTTACTAAGCATTTCAAGGGCACCCACTACAGAGCCTTAAACCTAACGTCTGCAGGCCCTTCTATCTGTGGGGCCCTGTACAACCCATGTGCTCATCCCTGAAGCCAGGTCTGATTTGAGTCTATAATTATAGGTGCTCAGAAAATGCTTGTTAATTCATTTGAGACTCTTTGAGAATTTAAAGCAACTGGAAATCTTCACTGACATTTATTTGTCTTGCAGGACCATGGCAATGCTTCCCCAAGGGTGGGCCCATGGGCTCTCGTGGTTAAAATGCAGATTCCTGGGGCCCACTCCAGCGCTCCTTAGTCAGAATTGGGAGTGAGGTCTGGGCATCTTCACATTTATAGCTCATCCTCAAGACTCTTCAAAGATTGAGAGACTAGAACCACTGAATTCAGGCTGTGAGGACAGAAAGCATGGGATCTATTGATGGAAGCCTCTCTCTATGTCCCTATTCTGCTGTAGACTTCACTTGCCTGGGACAATGCTTTGTCTTCTGTCTTTAGATGGATATAATGTCTGACTGGCTCACCCAGCAGGGTTTCTGTAAAGGCCACTCCCTCCAGGTCTGTGGACAGGCCCAGCTCCTCTTAGGACCTTCCGTGCTTGAGCCAAGGAACCAGGTTCATGGGATTCACATTTGTGAATGCAACCCAAGTCTTTGGCTCTTCAGCCTCGAGGCTTCGCTGAAGAAGTGTTTGTTTAATTCTGTCGCCCATTCTCCTCCCTCCTCCCACATATCTTCATCTCCTCATCTAGTGCTGGACACACTCAGTAGTGGGAGGGTTTATGACGGTCATGAAGGTAGTGACCTGGGCGCCACATGCCCACCTCCTGTTATGTTCCCCAGCTGCTTCCACCCTAGGGCTGGTCCTGAGCCTTGGGCTGTCTGAGCTTTGGGTCACCAGGGCTCCCAGACTGGGCTCCATCCACACCTCAGACCCAACCCCTCTGAGCAGCCAAGCGGGAGGCAAGAGGAGAGAACAAGCATGGAGGTTCCCCAGAGAAGCACTTCATTGCCCGTTGGATTAATGTTCTCAGCAGACGTCTCCTTGGGTTTTATGAAAGCCTGCTTGCACCTGATAGACTAGGGCAAATCAGGAAGGGAAGCTGCCACTCCCCAGAGGCTCCGCCTCTGCAGATGGGAGTGTCAGTTGCTTCCCGCAGACTGCCCAGCAATAACCACTCTAAAGCGTGTTACCTCCAGTTGATGTTCCCTCCTTTCCTGTTACTGCAAACAGGCTGGGTTCTGTCTACGAGCTGGAGCCTAAGGCTGATCAGAATAACCATCATGGAGCCTCCATCACTCCGAGGGGCCAGCCATTCCTGGTCCCCTTGCCTCATCTGTACGTGGATAGTCAATGCAGCCCTCCACGCAGAGCCCTCACAGGACCTGGGACTCCAGTGTTCCTGCATACTACAAGACCAAGGTGGCAGAAAACCCCACACCTCTGGCTTAAGCCCCTGCTTTATCAACTGATAGCTCAGTTGGTAAAGAATCCGCCTGCTATGCAGGAGACTCCGGTTCAATTCTTGGGTCAAGAAGATCCACCAGAGAAAGGATAGGCTACCCACTTCAGTTTTCTTGGGCGTCCCTTATGGTTCAGCTGGTAAAGAATGTGCCTGCAATGTGGGAGACCTGGGTTCGATCCCTGGGTTGGGAAGATCTCCTGGAGAAGGGAAAGGCTACCCACTCCAGTACTCTGGCCTAGAGAACTCCCTGGACTGTATATTGTCCATGGGTTGGAAAGAGTCTCACATGACTGAGCGACTCTCATTTTCTTTTCTTCTCTGGAAGGCAGTACAGAGCCCTGAGGCTCAGCTTCAAGGGTAAAAATCTCCCATCTCCAGCAGCCCAGCCCAGGGGAACGCCCAGCTCTGTCAGAGGTGAGCTGACAGCCTCAGACCAAAGCCTGGATGTCCTTCTCTAGGGATAACCTAATTTGACTTCCATCCTTATTCATCGCTGTCTCCGGCAAGCCCCGTGCTTTCATTAACATGGTGGAGTCTGGAGCCCGGGGTTAATTGGAATTCCATGCCTCCAGCTAATTGGAAATTGATAACCGCCTCTGGGTGAGGAATAAATCGTCTTTCTTGGCAGCCCAAGGTCCTCACCCCAGGCTGTACTTGCCCGGGTCTGTGCCCTCCCCTGGGAAACGCACCATGTTCATCGTTCCAGCCTCCCTTCTGATGGGCACAGCGTTGGTAATGCTTCCTTGGGGTGTCAGGTACCTAAACGCGGAGCAGCCCAGCCACACCCTCCAGGCCCTCACTGCCCTCTGCGCAATTCCAGGATGTGCAGGCAGAGTGAAATTCTTAACCAGAGGATGCAGATGACCCATTTCCTCATTTATAGGAGGATATATGTTTTTTCACTTATGTGGGGAAAAACCTCTTAAATATGTCCAGTCAGTAGTGATTCAATTTAACAATGTCAATCCAAACCTCAGCATGTGTGCTGTGAAATTTTAAGAGTGCCAAGCCGGGGCTGTCTGACCCAGCAGTTGTGCTATTATAGGTGCCATGGAAATCCCCCACCAAGATGCAATTCCAGTTTGTTTTGGGATAACTACTGCCTTCATCACGGACTCGATGGACGTGAGTCTTAGTGAACACCTGGAGATGGTGATGAACAGGGAGGCCTGGCGTGCTGCGATTCATGGGGTCGCAAAGAGTCGGACACGACTGAGCGACTGAACTGAACTGACTGACTGCCTTCTCAGAGCTGTCTGGAATCAGAACTGGAGAGCCCAAAAGGGGAGGGTCAGTGGAGTGTGCGGATGATGCTGCTGGCTTGAAGCGCCACATTTGGGCGTCTGACTCTCTGGTAAGTGTGAAAGCTCTCCTGCCCAAGGGCACCAAGATGAACTGCTGCCTGGAGAACCAGCTGTGATCCAGGAACAGACCAAGCACAGCTGGGCACCAGTCTCCAGGCCTGGCTCCTCACCACCATGCCTAACCAGCTCTCTCTCCACTTGCCTACAGCATCCCACAGACAGGATGGCCACGTGGGTGGAAGCTGTGATCCTTTGCTGATACTGGCAGTTCCTGGACAAAGGCCCTGATACTTGCCTCTCAACACACTGCCTTGTCTCCCTCCGCTGCCGTGGCTTCTCAAAGAGACAGCCCTGGCCAGCTCTCCCCCATCCTATGCTCCTTGGGCCCCCCTGTCTTTCTCTCCAGGACTGGGGGCTGAGAATCTCTCTATCTTTGGCTCTCAGCTGGATGACTAAACACTTTAATTCATTTGCCAGGAGATGTCTTTACAGCTCTGGCCTCAGTCATTCTCCCTGCAGCCATCTGCTGGGATGGGTATAATTCAGTGCCAAGAGGGCTCTGGGATATACTGCTTGAGATAAAACTGCTAGGAAGGAGGCTTGGAGAAGATCAAAGCAGAGGGAGGGAGAGGCTCCTGGCTGGGGGTGGATCCTGCCCCAGCTGGGGGCTGGCTCAGTGCTCTCTCCATGCTGGCTGCGCCTTAGAATCACCAGAGGAGCTTTAAGAGTGATGATCCCCGAGCCCCACCACAGACCAATTAAATAAGGCATCAGTATTTTTAAAAAGCTTCCCTGGTGATTCTAAAGTTCACCCAGAGGTGAGATCAACAGGCTCAGCTACGGCTGCTGGGGAGGGAGAGAGAGAGGGCCACTCCCAGTTGGAGGGGTGTCAATCCCACACACATCTCCCCCTTTAAGGCCAGAGAACAAGGGGATGCGGGTGTAGACCCCGGGTGTGTGCTCCTGTCTCTAAGAGAGGAGGTTAGCCTTGTAGAGCTGGCTGGGGTGGAGGGGGCAGTGGGGCAGTGGCCTGCTGCTCAGATGCCTCAGAAAGTAACCAGCGAAGGGGGCCCCAAAGTGGCCAGGCCTCTTTCTGTGCTTCCTTTCTTCCTGATCCCACCTCCTGCTCCCTGCACCCCTACCCACAACTTTATCCTCTAAATCCTCCCCATCCACTAAGGCCCGACTCAGACGGCACCTCCTATTCATTCAACAAGCAAACACACAGCACCTACTGTGCAGCAGGCACTAGTTTCTGGGGGTTGGAAGTGGGGAAATAGTTCCAGCCTGAAGTTGCTCACTGCAGAGGGACCCTGGGAATCACAGCTCTCCATAGCACGCAGTAACTGCCGAGGGGCGGGGGCGGGAGCTCTCAGAGAGACAGCTGTGAGAGGTCCTGAAGAGAGATCTTCACTTTCATGCATTGGAGAAGGAAACGGCAACCCACTCCAGTGTTCTTGCCTGGAGAATCCCAGGGATGGGGGAGCCTGATGGGCTGCCATCTATGGGGTCGCACAGAGTCGGACACGACTAAAGCGACTTAGCAGCAGCAGCAGCAGCAGCAGCAGCTTGGATGAAAGGGATCTCCAGGTGGTACTGGTGGCAAAACAAACAAAAAAACCTGCCTGCTAACGCAGGAGATAGTAAAAGACTCCAGTTTGATACCTGGGTCAGGAAGATCCCCTGAAGGAGAGTATGGCAACCCACTCCAGTATTCTTGCCTAGAGAATCCCATGGANTCAACACACTGCCTTGTCTCCCTCCGCTGCCGTGGCTTCTCAAAGAGACAGCCCTGGCCAGCTCTCCCCCATCCTATGCTCCTTGGGCCCCCCTGTCTTTCTCTCCAGGACTGGGGGCTGAGAATCTCTCTATCTTTGGCTCTCAGCTGGATGACTAAACACTTTAATTCATTTGCCAGGAGATGTCTTTACAGCTCTGGCCTCAGTCATTCTCCCTGCAGCCATCTGCTGGGATGGGTATAATTCAGTGCCAAGAGGGCTCTGGGATATACTGCTTGAGATAAAACTGCTAGGAAGGAGGCTTGGAGAAGATCAAAGCAGAGGGAGGGAGAGGCTCCTGGCTGGGGGTGGATCCTGCCCCAGCTGGGGGCTGGCTCAGTGCTCTCTCCATGCTGGCTGCGCCTTAGAATCACCAGAGGAGCTTTAAGAGTGATGATCCCCGAGCCCCACCACAGACCAATTAAATAAGGCATCAGTATTTTTAAAAAGCTTCCCTGGTGATTCTAAAGTTCACCCAGAGGTGAGATCAACAGGCTCAGCTACGGCTGCTGGGGAGGGAGAGAGAGAGGGCCACTCCCAGTTGGAGGGGTGTCAATCCCACACACATCTCCCCCTTTAAGGCCAGAGAACAAGGGGATGCGGGTGTAGACCCCGGGTGTGTGCTCCTGTCTCTAAGAGAGGAGGTTAGCCTTGTAGAGCTGGCTGGGGTGGAGGGGGCAGTGGGGCAGTGGCCTGCTGCTCAGATGCCTCAGAAAGTAACCAGCGAAGGGGGCCCCAAAGTGGCCAGGCCTCTTTCTGTGCTTCCTTTCTTCCTGATCCCACCTCCTGCTCCCTGCACCCCTACCCACAACTTTATCCTCTAAATCCTCCCCATCCACTAAGGCCCGACTCAGACGGCACCTCCTATTCATTCAACAAGCAAACACACAGCACCTACTGTGCAGCAGGCACTAGTTTCTGGGGGTTGGAAGTGGGGAAATAGTTCCAGCCTGAAGTTGCTCACTGCAGAGGGACCCTGGGAATCACAGCTCTCCATAGCACGCAGTAACTGCCGAGGGGCGGGGGCGGGAGCTCTCAGAGAGACAGCTGTGAGAGGTCCTGAAGAGAGATCTTCACTTTCATGCATTGGAGAAGGAAACGGCAACCCACTCCAGTGTTCTTGCCTGGAGAATCCCAGGGATGGGGGAGCCTGATGGGCTGCCATCTATGGGGTCGCACAGAGTCGGACACGACTAAAGCGACTTAGCAGCAGCAGCAGCAGCAGCAGCAGCTTGGATGAAAGGGATCTCCAGGTGGTACTGGTGGCAAAACAAACAAAAAAACCTGCCTGCTAACGCAGGAGATAGTAAAAGACTCCAGTTTGATACCTGGGTCAGGAAGATCCCCTGAAGGAGAGTATGGCAACCCACTCCAGTATTCTTGCCTAGAGAATCCCATGGACAGAGAAGCCTGGCACGCTACGGTCCATAGGGTCACAAAGAATCTGACACGACCGAAGCAACTTAGTATGCACACACAATGCTTGGATGAAAACTAGGAATCCTAGCTGCTAGACCAGCAGCTAGAGATTAGAAGCAAAGTGGCCCAGGTTCTTGCTCTGTTTGAAAGCAAAAATGTTTCAAGCAGGCAAAAAAATGCAAAAATAGGTACGAAATTTATTATTAGAGACAGCACGATTTGTGGGAGAGCACACAGAGAAACAGTTTATTTATTTAAGACAGAAGCAAGGCAGAAATAAGCACTGGAAAGAAAGGGTATGGGTGTCCTCTCTGATGAAGAGGTATAAGGGAGCAGTAAAGAGGTGATGTAAATCACTTATATAGGACTGTCCTTCTGGGTCTTTGTTTACCTTTGGTCAATTACCTTGTTTCTATTTTCACACCAATCAGGTGCGACCCTCCCTGACATGCATGCACAATTTCTTTGCTAAGATAGATCCCACCATAGAATCCGGTGGGTACATGTCCACACTTATGGGGTGGGGCCCCCTCCCATTTTGACCCCCGAGGAGCCTCCCAACACATATGCAGACAGAGGAGTTTTCCTTGACCTCAAGAGTGGGCACCTTGTCTCTTTACTCCAGCAGAGCTCAGCTTCTGCCACTAGCTTTGTCCTTTGAGTGTTTGGAGGAAAACAAAGCTTCAATTTTACTCCAGCTGACAAACACCAGTTGTCCAGCCCAGGGATCCATCTATCTCCTACCTCAGGGTTGCTGGGAGCACCTGAGGGCCTTCTTAATGGGACTTGAGGTCTTCTAGGGGGATGCGACACTTAAGCAAAGTTTTCAGGGGCAGCAGTGTTCCTTGGAAGCTTTCTCGGCCTCTCACAGCCTCAGTTAACATCCCTCTTTTTCCTGTGACCAGTGCATGGGCACATTCTCTACATCAGGTGTCCTGTACCAGGTGTTTTGTGGCTGTACCTGAGAGCAGAAGTGAGGTGCTTAGGTGGGAGGAAGGAGACTTGGTAACCTCAAAGCCTAGCTTGGCAACTGGTGTGCAGTAAATACCCGATGAATGGCTGTTGAACTAAATCCAGCTCTGGCTCTCACTTCTGTTGGGTGTGGGGCAGCAAAGCGAGGGCTTTCCTACAGTCGTATCCTCGGGCCTCCTTGGGCCCAGGCCCTCCGCTCCTCTCTGTGTGCTCCGGGGTGCGAGCAGGAAGAAGGGGAGGAGAGGGCTGTGGTGCACGGCTGTGGGCCTCGAGGAGTCCAGACGCTGCCCGCCAAGAGGCCAGGAGCCAGGCTGTGAAGGCAGCGTCCTCTCTGGAGGGCATGGGTGGCCAGGCCTTCTCACCTGAGGAGACGGGGGCCGCCACCGCGGATCTGCTCCAGGGCTGTGCACGGTTTGCGGGAGGGTTGAGGGACAGAGAGAGCCTGAGAGGGCCTGGAGGTGTTCTGTGAAGAAGAAAGGGCAAAACAAGGAAAGAGAGCGTGTGCAGTATGTGGCAGTGTGAAGTGAGGAGAAGGTCAGAGAGGAAGAGAGACGTGGCCTAAGGCCACAGGGAGGCCTTGACCAGCAGCCTTGCCAAGTAAGAGGCCCAAGTCAGCCTCACAGACTGGGCCTCAGCTGCTTCATCCACCAGGGCCAGAGGTGGATAAGGGTCACCTGTGGTGAGACCTTTCAAAATACGCTGGCTCAGGTCCAGCAGTCCTGAAGATTCTGGTCTAGGCAGGGGCGCAAGGCGTGTGTTTGAGGGGGAATAAAGAAAAGGAATACACGTAACGTACTTAGAGGGCTCACACAAGCACTCAATACATCTTAGCTGTTTTATTCATTATTATCCAAAAAAGTCTTCATATTTTGAGTATCGATGTGGCAATGACAATCTAACATTGATAATCTAACACCTCTGCCATCTTATAGAAAGAGATGGAAACTAGTAAATTCAAGGAGTGCCAGAGCAGATCTTTCATCTAGGGCTGCCTGTCTGTCCGGCCTCCAGATCCATCTCTCTATTCCTACCGCACACAGTCATAGTCCAGGCCACCATCACCTCCCACCAGGGTGGCTCCGACAGCCCCTGTTTCTCTCTACCTCCTGTCTTGCAACAGAGCAACCAGAGAGACTGTCTAAAGGCGCATCTTCCTCCTCTCCTGCCAGTTCCCAAATCTCTTTTAAAGCATGCTGCCAGTGAACAAAACGAGACTGCCAAACTGGGGCGGATTAGATCTTTCCCAACATCACGCTTACTTGTGCAGCTCCAGTGATGTGTGCATAGCGGGTGTGTACGTGTATGGGACACCATCTAGTGGACAGCAGGGCAACTTATTTCCAGACTATGAAATGGAAATAGGGCTTCCCCAAGCCCTAGTCAAGCTTCCTAATATCAGAGATTTAGTACCTAGCCAGTTATTTAAAATAAAGATGTCTTTGACTCCACAGTAAGATCAATGTGGCAAAGGCAATTTATAGCCTGCTTGGAAGACCCTGACTCCTCATGAAAGGGAAGATTGGGCTGTTTCCAACAGGGGATGACCTGGCTTCCAGGGCAGCTCTGCCAATAAATGCCTGACCATGAGCAGTGCTCCTAGTGCCCAGGGCCTCCACTGCCTCATCTGTAAACAAACAGCTTGTACTAGAGAATCCCAAACCCCTTGCAGCTCTAACAGTCTAGGTCCTATCAGATCACACTCCTCCTGCTGACCACAGCTTTCCTGAAAATGGCAAAGTGTTAGTCTCTCAGTAATGTGTGACTCTTTTGTGACCCCATGGACTATAGCTCCCAGGCTTCTCTGTCCATGAGATTCTCTAGGCAAGAATACTGGAGTAGATAGCCATTCCCCTCTACAGAAGATCTTCCTGACCCAGGGATCGAACCCAGAATTGCAGGCAGATTCTTTACCATCTGAGCCACCAGGGAAGCAAGGTGATGATATAATTTATCATCTAAGACAGGACACTTTCTTCCAAGAGAAAAGCTAGAGCAGATGGACACCAAGGCTGCAAGTGTGAATTGGACAGTCCTCCTAGAACCAGGACAAGTGACTGGCCACCTATAAAAAGGCATCTCTTTTGAACGGTCCTAAAATGTCAATGTTCACTCTTGCCATTTCCCATTTGACCACTTCCAATTTACCTTGATTCATGGACCTAACACTCCAGGTTTCTAGGCAATATTGTTCTTTACAGCATAACACCATCCATCCAAGTTTACAGCATAACTTCCATCACCAGTAACATCCATAACTGGATGCTGTTTTTGCTTTGGCTCAGCCTCTTCATTCTTTCTGGAGCTATTTCTCTGCTCTTCTACAGTAGCATATTGGGCACCTACCAACCTGGGGAGTTAATCTTTCAGTGTCTTATCTTTTTGCCTTTTCATACTCTTCATGGCATTCTCAAGGCAAGAATACTGAAATGGTTTGCTATTCGCCTCTCCAGTGGACCATGTTTAATCAGAAAATTTGGAAAACCCAGCAGGACTGGAAAAGGTCAATTTTCATTTCAATCCCAAAGAAAGGCATCTGTTGGATCATAGAAAAAGCAAGAGGATTTCAGAAAAACATCTACTTCTGCTTCATTGACTACACTAAACCCTTTGACTACATGGATCACAGCAAACTGTGGAAAATTCTCAAAGAGATGGGAATGCCAGACCACCATACCTGTATCCTGAGAAATCTGTGTGCAGGTCAAGAAGCAACAGTTAGAACTGGACATGGAACAATGGACTAGTTCCAAATTGGGAAAGGAATACGTCAAATTGGGAAAGGAATTGTCACCCTGCTTATTTAACTATATGCAGAATACATCATGCAAAATGGTGGGTTGGATGAAGTACACACTGGAATCAAAATTGCCAGGAGAAATATCAATAACCTCAGATATGCAGATGATATCATCCTTATGGCAGAAAGCGAAGAGGAACTAAAGAGCCTGTTGAAGAAAGGGAAAGAGGAGAGTGAAAAAGCTGACTTAAAACTCAACATTCAAAAAACTAAGATCGTGGCATCTGGTCCCATAACTTCATGGCAAATAGATGGGGAAACAGTGGAAACAGTGACAGACTTTATTTTCTTGGGATCCAAAATCACTGCAGATGGTGACTGCAACCATGAAATTAAAAGATGCTTGCTCCTTGGAAGAAAAGCTATGACCAACCTAGACAGCATATTAAAATGCAGAGACATTACTTTGCCAACAAAGGTCCATACAGTCAAAGCTATGGTTTTTCTAGTAGTTATGTATAGATGTGAGAGTTGGACCATAAAGAAGGCTGAGTGCCAGAGAATTGATGCTTTTGGACTGTGGTGTTGGAGAAGACTCCTGAGAGTCCCTTGGACTGCAAGGAGATCCAACCTGTCTATCCTAAAGGAGATCATTCTTAAATATTCATTGGAAGGACTGATGCTGAAGCTCTAATACTTTGGTCACCTGATGTGAGAAGCCAATCCATTGGAAAAGACCCTGATGCTGGGAGAGACTGGGGGCAGGAAGAGGAGTGGCAATAGAGAATGAGATGGTTGGATGGCATCACCAACTCAATGGACATGAGTCTGGGCAACTCTGGGAGATGGTAAAAGATAGGGAGACCAGGAGTGCTGCCGTCCGTGGAGCTGGAAACAGTCGGACACCACTTAGCAACTTAGTAATACTCCATCTAAAGTTATTACAATATAATGGCTCTACTTCCCTGTGCTGTACAATAATA
>SJYV01037098.1:414616-425972 GCA_006410875.1 Neotragus pygmaeus | reverse complement strand
CACTCACAGAGGCTACTACACCGGGCTTGGGGATGTTTTCTTTCTTTTTTTTTTCCTGCTTTTTTCTTTTTAAAGTATAATTGCTTTACAATTTTGTGTTAGTTTCTGCTGTACAAAAATGTGAATCAGCTGTATATTTACTTATATGCCCTCCCTCTTGGACCTTCCTCCCATTCCCTCCTCCCATCCTACCCCTCTAGGTTATCACCGAGCACTGAACTGAACTCCCTGTGCTACAGAGCAGCTTCCCACCAGCTACCTGTTAATATTTTACACATGGTAGTGTACCAAAGTCAGGGGTACTGTTCCAGTTTGCCCCACCCTCCACTTCCCGCTCATGTCCACATGCTCATTCTGTGTCTATATCTCTTCCTGCCCAATAAATAGGTTCATCAGTACCATTTTTCTTGAGGGAAACATTTTCATGGTATCATATAGGCAATGTTTCAAACAAAAAAATAAAAAACTGGGGCTTGCAAGTATACAGGAACCCACGAGCACCCCCAAATCCACCACCATTGATGTTAAGAGGGAAGGACTCTTCCTCACTCCTGGTGGGAAAGATTTTCCAAGCACAGTTCTGACCTCTCCCTCCTCCTTTACTCCCCTGCCCGTAGGAGACAGATGCACCCTTGTTCCCACACCCATGCAGGTCCAGGCAGGCTCCCAAAGTTCGCCTCTTTCTGGAGTTCTGTATTAGCAATACACATGACCCAGAATCTTATCCTCCAAGCTGGCCCCTCTCTGTACGAAGGGGGATGTTTTTCTTTCCTCTTTTGATTTATTTCTCAATGCCTCTAAAGTCCAGGGTGGAGAAGAGCGTGCTGTTTGTTGGGGAGTCACTGGGACACCCAGACAACAAGCAAGGCCAAGCCAGCAGTTGGCCCCTACCTCACCCATCCCTTCAGGTGGCACATTGCCCTATTTTTGTGTTCCCTCACAACTGTTTTCAGTGTCTGTTTGGAGATTGTTTTCTCTGGATTTTTTTTTTTTTAAAAATTGTCTTGGAAATTGGAGAGGCGAGATGAGCACAGCAGAGGATTTGGTGACAGCGTCTGGGACCATCCTGTCCACAGGGAGCTGCACGAAGGCTGGGCCTGGCCCGAGTCTCTAATCGCAGCCTCAGCCAGGACGGGGTGCTGGGGCGCTCTGGGAGNATTGTCTTGGAAATTGGAGAGGCGAGGTGAGCACAGCAGAGGATTTGGTGACAGCGTCTGGGAACATCCTGTCCACAGGGAGCTGCACGAAGGCCGGGCCTGGCCCGAGTCTCTAATCGCAGCCTCAGCCAGGACGGGGTGCTGGGGCGCTCTGGGAGTGAGGCTGTGCGAGCGGTCCCCCCCAGGCCCCTCTCACTTCCCCTCCGCCTGCGGTCATCTGTCTGAGGAGAGTCAGGAGGAAGTGACTGGCTGCTGCTTCCTTTCACAGGCGAGGAGCTGGGACCCAGAGTGGAGACCTGAACACAGCACGGGAGTGGGTTGGTGCTTCCTGCACTGTTCAGACGAGAAGACACGGTGCCCAGGGGACCCAGGCGCTGGTCCACTCTGTGGATCCAGTCCAGAGCGCAGGGATAGTCCTAACCTCTTTCCTAAAAGGACGATAGCCCTGACCAGTTCATTCCAAATGCAGGTCTCCACTGGGGCACTGATGTTTTCAGTAGTAAATTAACACATGGGTCCTAATTTTTATATCATTCTCTCAGTTGGTTTCCACCTGCTTTCTTCTGGGTATATGGATGACATTGAGTTATGAGACAGCTGAGGATGAGACACTAGAGCCTGTCAAGACTCGGCCAGCTGGGCCTGTCCTAAGTACCAGCCACCTGGCCTTTCTCTGGAACCGCCATCTTGTCACATCTTCAGTCACAATCCATGAATGTGACCATCGGAGCCTGGGCTCTTCGCAGGCTGGTGAGCGCTGGCCAGAGGCCATTCATTCAGTAAATGTTTACTGAGCTCCTTCTATGGGCCGGGCTAGGGGCTTCACGTGCATTATCTTATTGAATGTTCACAGCAGCCTCACAGGTCCCACTGGTGTTATATCCCTTTCACAAATGAATAGATGGAAGATTAGAAAGGTTGGGACCTTGTTCAGGGAGAAGAGCTGGGGCCAAGATTCAAACCCAGGTCCTCCTGAGACTTCAAAAACTTGAGCTATTAATTACTGTGCCCCGTGTGATGGGAAGAGGACACAGACTACCAACACGGCACCCTGTCAAAAGTCTCCTCCTCCATTGTTTTTTGAGGAAACTATATGCTGTTCTTGTCAAAGGGCCAGTTCTGTGATCTCCCAGAGGAAAAAAGCTTGCTTCTCACAAGGATGTGTGAATGCCGAGTCCCAGAGAGGGTGTCTGCTAATGGACACTCAGTACCTGTTAGGCACAGACCCTTGGTAAACTGTGATGGGTTGGCAGGAGGCCGTTGATTCATTCTTCCTCCCTCAAGGATGCTGGAAGTGGTCCTTTGGGGAGACACTCAGTTCCCCCTGGTGCAAGGACAGTTGCCCTTCCCTGTCCTTGTCTATTCTACAGACAGACCCCTGCAATCAGAGGAAAAACACTTAGCAGATAGGCACTGAAATGGATGGGGTTCCAGACCCATTACGTGTAGAGCCAGACTGTTCAAGGGCCTTGGGCTCCCCAGCAGGTTCCTCCCCACCTCTGTGGGCAGAAAAGATGAAAGTACTATGGAGAGCTTCCATATAGGTTTGTTTGTTGGTAGTGCATTGTTTGAAACTTTTTATTATGAACTATGCGGGACTTTCCAGGTAGCGCAGTAGTAAAGAATCTGCGTGCCAATGCAGGAGACACAAGAGCCTTGAGTTTGATCCCTGGGTCAGAAAGATCACCTTTAGTAGGAAATGGCAACCCATTCTAGTGTTCTTGCCTGGGAAATCCCATGGACAGAGGAGTCTGGCAGGCTAGAGTCCATGAGGTCGCAAAGAGTCAAACACGACTGCAGCAACTTAGCACTCACACATGCATTCCACTGAAATGTGGGTTGTTTCCATTTGGAGTTGTTATGAACAATCCTGCTACCAACGTTTTTGCAGTGTTCTATTCTTGATGCTCATGGGCAAGCATCTTTCTAGCAATAGAACTATGGGTCAGAGGGATGAACAAGTTCAACTTTATTAGGCAATGGGTGGTTGTGATTTTATTCTGCACTGGGGTTGGCTCTAAATGGGGAGGTTGCCATTGTTTATTTATTTTGCAAACATTTGATGAGCTGTTTTTGTGCCAGTCACTGTGCCCGGTAGAATTTCAAAAATGAACCAGATACTGCCTTTGTCCTGAAGGATTCACAAGTTAGATGGGAAAACCCGCTATGTGAGCAGATTATTTTAAAACAGGATTCAGCATATGGTTAAGGAGAGTCCATGAGTTTACGCTAGGCTCTTGGAAGCTCTGAAAGAATGCCTCTTTGGTTGTGTCTCCCAGGGATAATCGCTTGGTCTGGAAAGGGGTCCTTGCCCTTCATGTCCTACCTGTGGTACAATCGAGGTGACTGAGCCTGTCTTGGGTTGTCCTGGCCTGCTGAGTCTGCATCATTGCTGGTTTTCTCACTGCCACTTCTTTACACCTCTCTCCACACCTTTGTCTCACAATGAGAGAATGCTTTTATCCAGAACACTAGCCCTCAACGCATATAGACTGATCATATTCCTGTTGGACAGAGTGGAGAAAGCCTGGCCTGGAATGGCTGTGTTCTCTCCCACTCTACCCTCACTAGCTGGGTGACCTTTGGGAAATCACAGTATGTCTGGTCTTGTTANGTCAAAGAAAAAAATTTTTAAATATTTATAAATGCCAACAAAGGTCCATCTAGTCAAAACTATGGTTTTTCCAATAGTTATGTATAGATGTGAGAGTTGGACCATAAAGAAAGCTGAGCACCAAAGAACTGATGCTTTTGAACTGTGGTGTTGGAGAAGACTGTTGAGAGAGTCCCTTGGACTTCATGGAGATCCAACCAGTCCATCCTAAAGATCAGTCCCGGTTGTTCATTGGAAGGAGTGATGCTGAAGGTGAAGCTCCAAAACTTTGGCCACCTGATGCGAAGAACTGACTCATCTGAAAAGACCCTGATGCTGGGAAGGATTGAAGGTGGGAGGAGAAGGAAATGAGAAGATGAGATGGTTGGATGGCATCACTGATTCAGTGGACATAAGTTTGAATCAGTTCTGAGAGTTGGTGACGGAGATGGAAGCCTGGTGTGCTACAGTCCATGGGGTCGCAAAGAGTCGAACATAACTGAGCAACTCAACTGAACTGAACTGAAATGTATTCCCAGGTGGCACTAGTGGTAAAGAATCCGCCTCCAGTGTAGGAGACCCAAGAGACACGGGTTCAATCCCTGTGTCGGGAAGATCCCATGGAGGAGGGCATGGCAACCTACTCCAGTATTCTTGCCTGGAGAATCCCATGGANACTCAACTGAACTGAACTGAAATGTATTCCCAGGTGGCACTAGTGGTAAAGAATCCGCCTCCAGTGTAGGAGACCCAAGAGACACGGGTTCAATCCCTGTGTCGGGAAGATCCCATGGAGGAGGGCATGGCAACCTACTCCAGTATTCTTGCCTGGAGAATCCCATGGACAGAGGGGTCTGGTGGGCTACAATTCATGGAATCACAAAGAGTTGGACACAACTACGTGACTGAGCATGAATGTATTCAGTCATTCATTCATTCAACAAATGTTTATTAAATTGTTTATCATACACAGATGCAAGACTAAGCTTTAAGAATACAAAAGAATTCATTTTATAACTTACCTATATTGCCAAGTAGTAGAGCTGCGTTATTCACTCATTCATTCATTCACAAGGCACTGCAAGTATAATATGGCTAAGACTCTCAAGGAGTAAGTGCCAGTCCTTAAAGAATTTACAGTTTAGTAGGAAGTGCAATTGGCATGATGAAGGTTATTGTAGGGGCTGCCTTCCACTCATTCATTCATTGATTAATTTCTACAGAAGCTGTTTTTTCTAAATTGCCTAACCCAGGTGTCCCTTTGGAATAATCTATGTTAAGTATTGCCAATCACTCGAAAAGTCCAGAGCAATCCCATTACTCCTTTTTGAGATGCGGCCTCCAAGTGTGCCCTGCTCAGGACTCCTTAGCATGTAGATCAATCCTAGGGGGTAGAAGAGAACAAAACTTAAGAGGCCCAAGAAAATTCTTGAGAGAAATGGCAGAACCCAACCTCTCCATCTCTCACTAAAACTCCTCTGTCTAATTGAAATGGTTCCATCTGAGGTCTGCAGCAACGATGTCCACGAGGGCTCCAGAGATACCAGGGCTCAAGACTGAGGGAGAAAGGGTACTGGTTACAGCACAATTGTAGCCTGTGTTTGGAACTAAACAGTTGACTCTCATGGACATTCCTTATCCCCCACCAAAGGGCTCCATGAGGGCTCTGGTCCTAAGGTGCTCCTTCAGCTCAAATAACACATCTTTCTCATGCACAAGGCTCAGGAGGCAGTCATCAAAATGAGAAGGAGCACCGAAGTCCTCCCTGCCACCATATTTATGCCAGGAACTGCTCCAGGCTGCAGGGATCCAGCAGTGAACAGGAACCGGATGCACAGAGAGCCTGCGTGTGGACACCACCTTCTGGGGCAGCCACCAAAATGTGAGGAGAGCCAGAGTCTTCCCGCCTTCCTCACCTGAAAGTAACGTGGCTTTGCTTTGTTTCTAAGGCTGCATGTTTTACTTAGAAAATCAGGGCAGCAACCAGGCTGTAATTCTGTGGCTTTTTAAAAAGGAAGACAGCAAGGAGGGTGAGGCCATGCGTGGTAGAGGCGGCCATGGAAACAGGCCTTCTCCGCCTCTCACTCTGCACAGACCCCTGGCTCCAACCGCCCACCACAGTCTCCCAGCATCATTTCTGTCTTCCCTCATCATGCAAGAGCATTTGTTCTTCTCATCTCACTCTGTTAATAAACCAGGCAACATAATGTAGGGTAGAGAGCATTTGGAAGTAGGAACAAACAGGGAAATAAATGTTTATATGTCATTTAAAAAGAACTATGGCTCTTAGAGTAAACAATATGGCAAATATTTTTTTAATGGGCAAAAGGNAAACCAGGCAACATAATGTAGGGTAGAGAGCATTTGGAAGTAGGAACAAACAGGGAAATAAATGTTTATATGTCATTTAAAAAGAACTATGGCTCTTAGAGTAAACAATATGGCAAATATTTTTTTAATGGGCAAAAGGTAGAACAAGAAATTTCTCTCACTCTTTTTTTTTTTTCTTTTGGCCACATCTCTTGGCACGTGGGAATTCAGTTCCCCAACCAGGGATCAAACCCATACATCTTGCAGCAGAAGCACACAGTCTTAACCACTGCACCACCAGGAAAGTCCCAGAACAAGAAATTCAAGAAGACATTGAAATAGCCAATGAATATATAAAAAGATATTCAATTTTGTTGACAAAAACTATTTAAATAAAAAATATTAAAACCCAACAATACTAAATGTTGGTAAAGTTATGTAATTAATGGAACTCGGACACAGTGCTCTCAGGGGTGTAAATTGGGAAGAACGTTTTGGAAAACTGGCAGAATCTAATCAAATGTATGCAAACCCTATGATTTACAATCCCGCTCCTAGGTAAAACTAACCTAAATTGGAAAGGAGCTCCAAAAGTTATGTATTGTGTTGACCAAAATGTTTGTGCAGATTTTTCTGCAAACATGACAGAAAACTCAGACAAACTTTTTGACCAACCCAATACATTCTGCTGCTGCTGCCGCTGCTAAGTCGCTTCAGTCATGTCTGACTCTGTGCGACCCCACAGACGGCAGCCCACTAGGCTCTGCAGTCCCTGGGATTCTTCAGGCAAGAACACTGAAGTGGGTTGCCATTTCCTTCTCCAATGCATGAAAGTGAAAAGTGAAAGGGAAGTTGCTCAGTCGTGCCCGACTCTTCGCGACCCCATGGACTGCAGCCCACCAGGCTCCTCCGTCCGTGGGATTTTCCAGGCAAGAGTACTGGAGTGGGGTGCCATTGCCTTCTCCGAATACATTCTAGTGGATAATAATGAGACCTGGACCAACCAAAACCATGGAAACAGCCTAGATATCCATCAACAGAGGTAGGTTGAAGTGTGGTCACCTGGTGGACTATCATGCAGCAATCAGTGACCAAAATGCAAACACACGCAACCCTGGGGTGAAACTCACAGACACAATGGTGAGCAAAAGTTAAGCATTAAAGAGCACAGAGTATAGGAATCCATTTGCATGAAGCTCAAAAGCAAACAGAACTATAGAGACAGAAGCCAAGCAGAGGTTGGTGTGAGGTAATAACAGGGAGCACATGTGGGGGCTGCTTTTGAGGAGCTGGGGATGTTCTGTATCCTGAACTGGGCGGTGGTCATGCAGAGGAATTCCCTCAGTAAAAGTCCATCAAGCTATTTGCTCAAGACATGTGCACTTTACTGTATGTATGTTATTCTTCAATAACAGCATTACAAATAAAATCAGAAAATCATTAGAGTCTCAAAATTCAAGGGACTGTATATTTACCCACACATTCACAACTTCCACCAGATGTTAGTCTCAAACGCTGCTGGAGGGAGTATAAATCAGTATTGCCTCCTCAAGGAGCAATTTGCCAGATTTTCTAAAAATTTTAAATTCATCATCCCACCTCTAGGACTCTGTCTCAGAAACCACAGCAGAGGTATACAAAGACAAATGTGTAAGGGTGGAAATGGCAGCATTTTTTTTTTTTAAAGAACAGCAAAAAAAAGTAACAATCTAGATTTTTATAAAAGCCAAGTAAATTAAGGGGAGAGAGACTGAGCAGATATCATGTAATATCCAGCCCACCCCAAATCCCATGAAGCCAGAGAATAAAAAATATTTTTAAATTTATTTGTGTATTTATTTATTTGGCTGCGCTGGGTCTTAGTTCCGGCACTCGGGATCTTTCATCTTCGTCGCAGCATGTGGGGTCCTTCTAGGTGCAGCATGTGGGATCTAGTTCCCTGCTGCTGCTGCTGCTAAGTCACTTCAGTCGTGTCTGACTCTGTGTGACCCCATAGATGGCAGCCCACCAGGCTCCCCTGTCCCTGGGATTCTCCAGGCAAGAACACTGGAGTGGGTTGCCATTACCTTCTCCAACGCATGAAAGTGAAAAGTGAAAGTGAACTCCCTCAGTCGTGTTCAACTCTTCATGACCCCATGGACTGCAGCCTACCAGGCTCTTCCGTCCATGGGATTTGCCAAGCAAGAGTACTGGAGTCGGGTGCCGTTGCCTTCTCCGCTAGTTGCCTGACCAGGGATCAAACCTGGGCTCCCTGCACTAGGAGTGCAGAGTCTTAGCTACTGGACCACCAGGGAAGTCCCCAGGGAAGAAATATGTTAAAGTAATTAATAAGCCCATAACAGCACAGGAAGACAAGAAAGTGTGCCATCGGTGTGTTCCGATCACCCCTTCTTCACCCCGTTAGTGAGGGATCCCTAAATAGTATGCCCTAAATAGTATGATGATCCCTGCCCTAAATAGTATGATGTGCAGCTGACACTGAGAGATGAGGGTGACGGCAGCTTCTTAGTCACCTGGATCACAGCGTCGGGGGGAGGGCACACACCAGGAAGGGCCACACCAGGGCTGCGCTGGGAGCAGAGTGAAAAAGCGGTGACTGTTGGAGGCAGGCTTTGTAGTGACAAGGAGATGGGCTGACCCTTGGTTTCCATGATGGGGGATGTCATTGACTTGTTTGAGCAAATTTTCAGGCTGGCAGGAAGGTAAAACCCCTTTGGTTGAGGCTGTGGACCAAGAATATCACCTGCCATTTCAGTGAAAAAGGATGCTGTGGCCTTCAAGTCCTCAGCCACTGCAGTCACCACTGATGGTGTGTCCTGAGGGATTCGGAGTGGAGAAAAACAGGATATTGGCCCTAGATAATTAATGTACATATCAAAGCACAATTCCTTCAAGCCCAGACTTTTGCATCTTCCTGTACATAGAAAAGTACTACATTCACTAATTTGATATGTCTTTTTTTTTTAATTACAGTAATCTTTGGATGTTTAACTACCTGTTTTTTGTTTGCTTTGTGTTTGGTTGTTTTTTTTTTTTTTTTTGGTGCAAAAACTCCTGGCTCCTTCCTTGTCTCTTTCAAACAGGCCCTCAGAGTTATACGAGAGGCTACCTCCTGGGCTTAAGTCCTCAGTAATGCAGCAAATAAAACATAATTCTCAACTTTTTAACTGTGTATTTTTTCCAGTCAATGAGATTCAGGTGGTAGGGTGCTGTAGCCCAGTTGATGGAGAAACTAACCAGTCGGAAGCCTTTCCTGATAGGAGNAGAACACTGGAGTGGGTTGCCATTTCCTTCTCCAATGCATGAAAGTGAAAGTGAAGTCACTCAGTCATGTCCAACTCTTCGCGACCCTATGGACTGCAGCCTACCAGGCTCCTCCGCCCATGGGACTTTCCAGGCAAGAGTACTGGAGTGGGGTGCCATTGCCTTCTCTAAGATGGAGGGCAGGGCATATATAAAACTCTTTGGAGAAAATATACGGGAAAAGCTTCATGATGCTGGATTTTAACAGCGATTTTATTTGGATCTGACCAAAAGCACGGGCAACAAAAGTAAAAACAGATAAGTTAGACTATAAAATTAATTAAATGTTAATCAAAATTTTAAACTTCTGTGGATTAGAAGACATATACAACAGAGTGGGAAATCTATAGAAAGGGAGAAAATATTTGCAAATCATATATTTGAGAAGGGGGATAATGTTAAAAATATATGTAGAAGTTCTGCAACTCAAGAGTAAGAAAACAAACAACTCTACTACAAAATGGGCAAAGGACCTGAACAGTATTTCTCCAGATGTACGAACATTGACAAGCGTGTTAAAAGATGCTCAACCTTACTAACCGTCTAGAGAAATGCAAATCTAAACCATGTTGAGACACCATCTCACACCCATTAGAATGGCTACTATAAAAAGAAGAGCACAGAAAATTACAAATATTAGGGAGGATGTGGAAAAACTGAAAGCTTTAAGCAGTGTAGAGGAGCATGTAAAATGGTACAGCTGCTGTGAAAAGCAGTATGGTGGTTTCTCAAAAATTTTAAAACAGAATTACCATAGAATCCAGTAATTCCACTTCTGGTTATATACTCAACATAACTGAACATAGGACCTCAAGTAGAGCTGCATTATTCACAATAGCCAAAAGGAGGAAGCAACCCAAGTGTTCATGGACAGATGAGTGGATAAAATGTGGTATACACATACAATGGAATGGAATATTATTCAGTATTAAAAACAAAGGCAATTCTGATACACACTACATTATAACATGGTTGAAACTTGAGGACATTACGCTGAGTGAAACAAGCCAGACGCAAAAGAACAGATACTATATGATTCCACCCTTATTTGAATACCTGGAACAAACCTCCAATTCATAGAGACAGAAAGTAGCAGGGTAGGTGCCAGGAGTTAGAGGAAGGAAGAAATGCAGAGTTGTTTCATAAGTATATGGCACCCCACTCCAGTACTCTTGCCTGGAAAATCCCATGGATGGAGGAGCCTGGTGGGCTGCAGTCCATGGGGTCACTAAGAGTCGGACACGACTGAACGACTTCACTTTCATTTTCATAAGTATACACTTTTGAGCTTTACTGAAAAGAGTTCTGGAAAGCGGTTGCACAACATGAATGTATTTAACACTACTGTTCAATACATTCTCTTAGAAATGGTTCACACACTTAAAAATGGTTAAGATTATAAATATTATATGTATTTTATCATATTTAAAATTTAAAAAACTTTTGATTAGTTGATATTGTCTATTTTACCTTCATTCTTATTTCACTAATCACTGATTTCTGCTCTTATTTATTTTAATCTGTCTTTATACTTAGAGTTAATTGATTTTGTCACTTACCCTTTTTTACCTATTTTTTTAAAGTTGGAGTATAGCTGATTTATAATATTGTGTTAGTTTTAGGTGTATGGCAAAGTGATTCATGTATATATCCTTTTTTTAAATTAATTTCCATTACAGATTATTAAAGATATTGAACCTAGTACCCTGTGCTATACAGTAAACCTTTGTTGCTTATTATCACTTCTTGTTTTAAAAAAATTTTATTGGAGTACAGTTGATTTGCAATTTGTGTTAGTTTCTGCTGTATAGTAAAGTGAATGAATTATATGTACACAAAATGATATGTCCCACTTCTTTTTAGATTCTTTTCTCATATGGATCATTACAGAGTATTGAGTAGAGTTCTCTGTGCTATACAGTAGGTCGTTATTAGTTATCTGTTTTATGTATCAGCTCAGTTCAGTTCAGTCTCTCAGTCGTGTCCAACTCTG
>SJYV01037098.1:340772-410720 GCA_006410875.1 Neotragus pygmaeus | reverse complement strand
TGAAACTCCAGTACTTTGGCCACCTCATGAGAAGAGTTGACTCATTGGAAAAGACTTTGATGCTGGGAGGGATTGGGGGCAGGAGGAGAAGGGGACGACAGAGGATGAGATGGCTGGATGGCATCACGGACTCGATGGACATGAGTCTGAGTGAACTCCGGGAGATGGTGATGAACAGGGAGGCCTGGCATGCTGCGATTCATGGGGTTGCAAAGAGTCGGACACGACTGAGCGACTGAACTGAACTGAATATGTATCTTTGTTATCAGTAGTTTATTCCTTTTTATTGCTGAGGCATAGTTCTTTGAAAGAATGTAATATAATTGGTTATCTATTATCCTATTGATGGGTGTTTGGATTGTTTCTAGTGCTTGGGTATGTAAATAAAGTTGCTATGATTCTTTTCTTTTTACAGAATATGTTTTCATTATTCTTGAGTATCTAGGAATGAAATTCTTGGATCATGACATTGATATATACATAATTTTATGAGACAGTGTCAAAGAATTCTCCAAAGTAGTTGTTCCATTTACAATCCCATCAGCAATGTGAAGGAACTCCACTTCTGCCACATTTTCACCAACACTTGGAATTGTCAGCCTTTTCAGTTGTAACTGTTCCATTGGGTATGAACTAGTACCTCATTATGGTTTTAATTTGTACTTCTGCTGACTCATGCTCTTGAGTTCCTCGTTTTCTTCCCTGAGATTTCTATTCTGTTACATGTCTTTATTAGGTTGCTTGTTTGCTTAATATTAACATATATTGATTTCAAATTCTTTTTCAGGCATACCTGTGCAAACGTAGTCTCAAATTCTATAGCTTGCTTATTTAGCATCTTCATAGTGTCACTTGAGAAGCTCAAGTTTTTCATTTTGACGAATTACAGTTTATCACTGTTTTCTTTCACAGAAGCTGTCTTTATCGTAGAGACTTATACTCAGCTTTTTGAAAGATAATGCACGTTCTTTCTCTGCATGCTTATGCCTTTGTGTTCAGATCATCCACAAACACTACCTCAGATGTTTCTCCAAGTTGAAGCACTCTAAATTATGGGTGACTCCTTCAAATTGGTGTTTGCTTTACTAGCATGTGGTGTTTTTAATTATAATAGTATTAGCACAAGAGGAGTTCCTTTGCCAGGCCCATCAAGACATGCAGTTTTCACTTCCACTGATACCTCAACCTTCTCCACTCTGTTCTTGCCTCCTCTATTGTGTGATCAAAATGTGGAAGGTATTCTGAGACCTTGCCAGTTTTCTCTCTTAAAGTCTATGTCTTTCTCTCTTAAGACCTAGGGGGCTTTCTGGCACCTCAGTTGGTAAAGAATCTGCCTGCAATGCAGGACACTGTCTGCAATGCAGGAAACCCAGGTTAGATCCCTGGGTTGGGAAGATCCCCAGAGAAGGAAATGGCAACCCACTCCAGTATTCTTTGTGTTAATTTTCTAGCTAACCTTGATGTCTTTAGCTTTCCCATAAAAGATATATTTCCCTCTGGAATCTCTCTGATCAATACTACATGGTTTTGCTGTTGGAAAATCTGGTGGCAAATTGATTCTTGTTCTTTTGCGTGTTCTGCTCTTTCTTTATATAGGTTTTGCCATTTTCTCTTTATTTTTGGTATTCTTACACTTCTGTATGAGTCTATAGGTGGGTTTTTCCTTTTCCATCTGAAATTCTATGGATCTTGCAACCAAAGGTTTTCATGTTTGTTTGTTTGTTTTCAATTTTGGGGAAATACCATCAGTATTTCTTGAAATAATTCCTTCTCTCCATTTCTATTCTTCTCTTTCTGGGATAGAGAAGAATAGGGATTTCTATTATTCAGATATTAGGATTTCTATTTCTTGTCTTCAGTTTGGTAAGTGGCAATGCCAGCATTCAAAACAATGCATCTTGGAGAAGGATCAGGGTTGTGGAGAAACCAGAAGAGTTTACTGTCTTTATTTGCAATTAAGGTATTTATTTATTTTAAATATTTTTTTGGCTACATCAGCTCTTGGTTGCGGCACTTGGGATCTTTAGTTGCAACATGTGAACTCTCAGTTGTGGCATGTGTGATCTACTTCCCTGACCAGGAATCGGAACAGGGCCCCCTGCACTGGGAGCAGGGAGTCTTTGCCACTGGTTAGTCAGGGAAGTTCCCCTAAGGTATTTATTTTATTTTATTCTATTTTATTTTCTTGGCCACATGTGTCGCATGTGGCATCTTAGTTCCCCAATAAGGAATTGAAACCCTGCCCCCTGCATTGGAGACACAGAATCTTAACCACTGGATTACTGGGGAAGTCTCTGCAATTAAAGTATTTATGAAAAGTAATGGCATAAACTTTTTCAAAGACAAACAAAAGCACAATATACATACAAAATCTGAAGAATCTGGAAAAAACGTAATTCAGGATAAAGTACATAGACTTAAAGTACATATTGGAAAGCAATAAAAATCAGTAGCAACTTAGGGAGGCAAGAGGTTAGATTATGAAATCGAACGTCCATCTTTTGCTCTGTACATCTTTTGCTCTGTTTATTTTCTCTGAATCAGCTCTGCCCAAAAGAAATATAGTGCAAAACGCTTATGTAATTTCAAATTTTAGCCATTTAAAAAAAAGAAGCATAAAATTAATTTTAACATTATATTTTATTTAACCCAATATTCCAAAACATTATCATTTCATCATATAATCAATATAAACAAATTACCAGTGAGATATTTTACTTTAGTTTTTTCATACTAAGTCTCCAAAATCCAATGTGCATTTACACGTACGGCACATCTGAATTCAAACTCGCCACATTTCAGGTGCTCTGTAGTCACACATGGCAAGTGGCTGCTGTGTTGATCACAGCCCTGGCAGCTCAGCTGGTAAAGAATCTGCCTGCAGAGCAGGAGACCCGGGTTTGATCCCTGGGTCGGGACAATCCCCTGGAAAAGATAATGGCAACCCACTCCAGTATTCTTGCCTAAAGAATTCCATGGACAGAGGAGCTTGGCAGGCTACAGTCCATATCTCAAGAGTCAGATACGACTTAGCAACTAAACCGCTAAACCTAAATATTTTACAAAATGGATGTGTTTGTGTGTCTTGTGTGAAATATGAAAACTCAGTACAGATAAACATAAATAACATTATCATCCCTCCAAACAAACCAACAAAATTATGGTTCATCTATTTTATAAATTTGCAAGCAGCTGTTGAAAGGAATGGGATCTCTGGGATACAAAAAATGTAGGGTACAGTATGTATTTAACTCATACGTATGTGTAAAGAATCTTGCAGATTATAGGCTGAACCATAAACAATGATGAATGATGACCTCTGAACTGTGGGAACAGGTATAGGGAAAGATTGAGAGTAGAAAGGCTTTCATTCTTTATTCTATTATACCTGTGTTGTTTAATTTATTGTTTGTTTTTGTTGTTTAGTTTTATCAAAAAAAAAAAAACCCACAATATGTCCCTTAAATTCAGTCTCTCTCACACACATACACCTCTCTCCAAAACAATAATATCTGGGCTCTGGGGCTCCTCAGGCATCTCTGGAGGTCCTGGGAGATGATGAGCAGGTGGGGACGCATTTCCTTGTCCCTGTTTGGTTGCCCATCCCCAATTACAACAGGAATTGAGGTTCCTGTGGAGCTAGCTATACAATAAAAAGAAAATTGAGGGTACCTGAAAAATATGGATTTGATTAAATAAACACTTTCTGAGGGCCAGCTAAATGCCAGGCATCAAGCTGTCATACAGAAAAAATGTTGAGCAAAAGAGAGTTTCTGCTAAGGAAGAGCTGAAACCTAGTGAGGGGCCATGTCTGGCCACAGCCGGCTGCATTACAAAGAAGGGTCTAGAAGACACCAGAGCTTTCATTAGAGAGAGAAGGATGGAGGAGACAGCGGCATAAACTGTAAACTGGGAGGGAAAGGCAGAGGCTCAGTTCTCTTTCTGGCTTTAATACCAGGTGAGCTTGAGCTGTCCATTCTTCTCTGCTTATCTCCATTTTCTTTTCTGAAATGAGAACAGCTCCTGGAAGGAATGTAACTTAAAAAGTGAACACATAGCATAGAGACTGAGTCTTCCCTGAGAAGAGAGGGCAGCCGCCATGCTGTGAGGGAGCCTAAATTGCAGCGAGGCCATGTAGAGGGGCTTCAGCCTACAGCCCAGCCAAGAGCCAGCTGCAGCCACCAAAGGAAGCCTTCCAGCTGACTTCAGCCTCATCCCCTCCGACTGCAACCACCTGAGACCCTGGGTGAGACCCATCTGGTTGAAACCAGCAAACCCCCAGGAACATGGCTGGTAATGACCATTTGAAAAGACCCTGATACTGGGAAGGATTGAAGGCAGAAGGAGAAGGGGATGACAGAGCATGAGATGGTTGGATGGCATCACTGACTCAATGGACATGCATTTGAGTAAACTCCAGGAGTTGGTGATGGACAGGGAGGCCTGGCACGCTGCAGTCCATGGTGTTGCAAACAGTTGGACGTGACTGAGCTACATGAATGACCACAAGTGACTTTATTGTTTTTCACCTCATAGTTTTGAGTGGTTGATTATGCAGCAATAGATAATAGAGAAGTAGCAAGAGGTGAGAGGACAACAATTGAAAGAATACCCCATTTTAAATGAGCAGCACCCATTTAGCTCCAGCCAATTTTTGCCACATGAGAATTCAAGGTCCAGGGTTCCCACATTTCAAGTTAAAACAGAAATCCAGGTTTTTATGAGAAACGTTCGGGTTTTGAACTATTTGTTAACACGATCTTAAGCCTATTTAAGACAATGCTGTGGGCCAAATGTGGCCTTCAGGCCACCAGCTGCCTGGGTCTTGTTGGGCAAACTGGAGTAACAATTGTCTGCCTAGCCACTTCTTTCTCTGGGGACCCCCCAACCCACCCCATCTACGTAGCTGCTATAGAGAAGCTCCATGTTCTTATGTGACCAGACCTCTGAGTGTTCATTGGTTCAGGGATAGGCATCTGACCCACACTGGTTTCATCAGAATTCTCACCTGAAATGCCTTATGCAAAACAGAGGGGGAAAGACCCTCCCCCTAATAATACAAGCCATAAAAAAAAGAGAGGTCAAGAGACATCAGGGGCCTTAATCTCTGCTGTATGTAGCAGAAGCCAACCTTCTATGAGAAACATGTTCTGGAGAAGTGGCAACAAGAAGCAGAGATACTCCCAGAGGCATCTCAGTCCCTGGATCCCACCGTCTGTACTGCCTTCCACATTCAGTCCTTTCCAGGTTTGCTTGATTCTTACTTCTCTTTTTGGGGCTTCCCTGGTGGCTCAGATGGTAATCTGCCTGCAAGGCAGGAGACCCAAGTTCGATCCCTGGGTCAGGAAGATCCCTTGCAGGAGGAAATGACAACCCATTCCAGTATTCTTGCCTAGAGAATTCCATGGACAGAGAAGCCTAGCAGACTACAGTCCACGTAGTCAGAAGAGTCGGACACGACTGAGCAACTAGTTTTGACTTTCCTTCTCTTATACAGCTACTTCAATATTCTCTCCCTAAATTGCCCTCCTGATCCATCTTCTTTCTAGCCAGATTTCTGTCATGTATAATGAAAAAGTATTTTTTTTTAAAATTTCACTGTTTATTTTTGGCTGCGCTGGGTCTTCATTGCTGCACGCAGGCTTTCTTTAGTTGCAGTGCACCAGCTTCTCATTGCAGTGGCTTCTCTTGTCATGGATCACAGGCTTATCTCCCCTGAGGTCTGTGGGATCTTCCAGGACCAGGGATTGAAACCATGTGCCCCTCTTTGGCAGGCAGATTCTTAACCACTGGACCACCAGGGAAGTCCTAGAGTTGAAAAAAAATTTTTTTTCTTTTTTTAAAAATGTATTTTTAATTGGAAGGTAATTGCTTTAAATATTGCATTGGTTGTCAACGTTTTGATACAGAAATTCAAGAGAGGGTTTTGAGCAGAGTAGACATCATGATCAACTTTTTTTTTTTAAGTTAACTTTGGAGGTTTGACAGAAAACAGCAAAATTCTATAAAGCAATTATCCTTCAATTAAAAAAAAAAAAAGAATCCAAAAAAAGAGGTGGGGGAGATATGTATAGCTATGGCCGTTGTATAGCTATGGCTGATTCATGCTGACGTTTGGCAGAAACCAACACAATTCTGTAAAGCCATTGTCCTTCAATTAATAATAATCAATTTTAAAAAATCAACAAATTTGGCAATGGATATATTGGAAGAGGGTGGGCAGAATAACACTGAGGGGCAAGGTGGTAAAGATGATGGCAGAGGGAGGGAGAGGAAGGGCCAGGGAGGCCACAGACAAGGGTTAAATGACCGAGGAATGAGCTGTCTCTAGGCCTTTCAGGTTCATGCTCTTATGTGAAAACGGATTCAGAAACACTGGAGACACTGCTGAGACAAGTGAGAGCGAGGGGCGCTGAGCAACTCTGCCTCCGCGAGGAAAGGTTACTAAACACCGGCGGGGCAAAAGAGACCCTGAGAAGCCTGACTTCAAATGTCGTCATAGACTCTGCATAAACTTGCCAGAAGGAGCCCAGGAAAATCCATCCAGATGCTTCAGTCATTCTCAAGTTACTCTTTAAACGCTCAGAAAGGGGACTTCCCTGGCAGTCAAGTGGTTAAGACTTCACTTTCCAAGGCAGGGGATGTACAGGTTTGATCCCCGGTTGGGAAGCTAAGATCCCACATGGCTCATTTTCCAAGAAACCAAAAGGTAAAACAGAAGCAATATTGTAACAAATTCAAAAAAGACTTTAAAAATGGTCCACACCAAGGAAAAAAAGTCTTAAAATGCTCAGAAAGGTGAAAAGCCTTATCTGATGAAGAGAAAGGAAAATGTTGAGTGGACAAGACCCCTTATCAAACAGAAATGACAACTTTTATTCTTTCCAAAATGGAAAAAAAAGTTCAGGGTTTCCAACCACCCAAAAGCCTCCTTTGGCCGGTTTCTTGTGTTTGGTGTACCACCCCAAAACCAAAGAGGATCCTGGCCTGTCTATTGGCAATGATGCAAAGAAACCGGGAGAGATGTGAATGATGGCATTGCAGATGGCAGGCAGCCTGAAAAGAAGACTTTACTGTGGAAGGAAAAGTACCAAAAGGATCTTGCTGCATCCTGAGCCAAAGGAAGGCTGATATGGAAAAAAAAAAAAAAAAAAAAGAAAGAAAGAAAGATGATGTCAAAGCTGATCCAAACAAGAAAAAAAAAAGGATAAAGACAAAGAAGGAGAGATAAATGAAGAGGAAGAAGATAAAGACAACAAAGTTGAAGATGATTAGTGATGAATGAAGTACTAGGGCAGCATTTTTTTTTTCCTTTCTTTCTTGTCTGTCAAGCATTTAACCTGCCTGGACACAATTCATTCCTTTTAAATTAAAAAAAAAAAAAATTAAAATGTAAAACTGTGTAAGATTTTCTTTTAAACTGCCCCTTTTGGGGGTGGGGGATTATTGTTAACAAGAATTCCCCAATAATTTTTTAGACAGTCCTGTACTGGTGCTTTTTTTCATGGCCACCAACCTCACCTGGTATCGTTTTTGGTTGTAAATCAGCATGGGAATTCAAAGCAGCTTCATGTTGGCGCCCAGGACAAATTAATTATATAGGTGCATGGTCGTTTTTTCAGTTGTCTCTCATGAAGCTTATAGGAAATAATTGTTCTGTTATTGAATTCTCCCTTGTAATTGGAGGCAGGGGGAGTTATGACAGTTTCATGACAGTCTAAATGCTTCTAAGTAAATATAATAGTGTATTAGTTTAAAAATAAAAACTTTATGGCATTTTCAGTTCAGTTGCTCAGTTGTCTCCAACTCTTTGCGACCCCAATTCCTGGAGTTTACTGAAACTCATGTCATTAAACTCATTGACTAGGTGGGCTGTGCAGAGGAAGTACCAAATGTGGATTCATTCATTCACTCAACCAATATTTTGAGTGCTTGTGCACTCAGGATGTTACAACAGGCAAAACTGCTGCCCTAGTGGAGCTTGCTGCTGCTGCTGTTGCTAAGTCACTCCAGCCATGTCCGACTCTGCGACTCCATAGATGGGGGCCCACCAGGCTCCCCCGTTCCTGGGATTCTCCAGGCAAGAAAACTGGAGTGGGTTGCCATTTCCTTCTCAAATGCATGAAAGTGAAAAGTGAAAGTGAAGTCGCTCAGTCATGTCCGACTCTTAGCAATCCCCATGGACTGCAGCCCACCAGACTCCTCTGTCCATGGGAGTTTCCAGACAAGAGTACTGGAGTAGGGTGCCATTGCCTTCTCCGCTAGTGGAGCTTACATTTTTGTAAAGGTGACAGACAATAAACATACATGTATATGAAATATACTTAGAAATATTAAGTGCAAAGAAAAACATAAGCAGGGCAAGAAGATGAAGATAGCGTACAGATGAAGCATCTTAGCTGGGGTGGTCACAGAGACATGTGAGCAGAGGCTGAATGAAGAGAGGGAGTGAGGCTTCTGCTCACTGGTAAAGACTATTGGGTGGGCGGGGGTGTAAATGCAAATCTCCAGGGTGGGAGCAGGCTTGAGGAACATGCAGGAAGCCAAAGTGGCTGGGACAGTGGGAGCCCTCAGGAGATCATGGCAACAAAGTCAGGGAAGCAGCCAGAGCTCGGATTCAGCCATAGGAAGAACTCTGGATTTTATTCCAAGTGTGATGAAAAGCCTTTAGGTTTTGGACGTGGAAATCTCTAACACAGGCTGAGATCTAAAGTGACCTCACATGCTTTCATGGGGAGAAAAAGAATGTAAAAGGGCCAGCATGGAAGGAGACTGTCCCGGAACCGCCAAATATGCAGGTGGTCCTGAAACCAGTGCTATGTTGATGGGAAGATACTGAGAGACTGTGGAGGTCAGGAAGTCAACATTTAGCGATGGATCAGATATGGAATAGAAAAAGAATCAAATCTGACTACAAAGCATTTAGCCTAAGCAATGCAGAGAACCATGGAACATTTGCTGAGATAGAAAGCACTGGGGGGGCGGGGTTTGGACATTACTGGATGTCCACGTAAGATATCCAAACAGAAATATCAAGTAGGGGGATAGAATATACCTGGCTTTCCTTAGTGATCTTGGGCAGGAATTCCTCTCACCTTTTAAAAAATTGAACTATAGTTGATTTACAAGGTTGCGCTCATTTCTGCTGTACAGCAAAGTGATTCAGTTATAGAAATTTTTTTCATATTCTTTTCCATTGGGGTTTATTACAGGGTATTGAACATTGTTCCCTGAGCTATCCAATAAAATCTTGCTATTTATTCAATCTATATATAACAGTTTGCATTTGCAAACTTCCAATCCAGCCTCCCACTTGGCAAGCATAATCCTTTCTCTATGTCTATGAATCTGTTTCATAGATAAGTTCATTTGTGTCTTATGTTAAGATTCTTATGATATCACATGTAAGTGATATCATATGGTATTTGTCTCTCACTTCATTTAGTATAATAATCTCATCAGTATTCTTGCCTGGAGAATCCCATGGACAGAGGAGCCTGGCAGGCTACAGTCCATGGGGTCGCCAAGAGTCAGACACGACTTAGCGACTAAACTACTAAACTACTACTAGGCCCATTCACGAAGCTGCAAATGGCATTATTTAATCCTTTTTTATGGCTTATACTCCATTCCATTTATCTGTCAATGGATATTTGGGTTGTTTCGATGTCTTGACTATTGTATACAGTTCTGCTTTGAACATAGGAGCCCGTGTAACTTTTCAAATTATAGTTTCGTTCAGATATATGTAAGGCAAAACTTTGTGTGTGCACCCAGGGCCCATTTGTCAATCCAGTGTAGTCTATGAGCCTCTAATGCAATAGTAGCTTCCAGATACACTATCGAGCAAGTTATCTGAGAAGTCACAGAACAGAAAGCTCCACAGACTAAGATGCTTGAATTGCAGGGCTTATTAAATCAATTTGAAACACCTAATTGACATCTTCTGCAGCAAGGAGAACAACATGGGGTGGATAACACACCCAGGACAGGCTGGAGGAGAAATGAAGCACACCATCTAAACCCGGGGTCCTGCAGTGTTCATTTGTTCTGTCTCTCTCTGAGACTGACAGCGGGGTTATAAAGACTGGAACTGAGGATGCTCAAAGTTATTCAACAGAGAGTAAGTACCTGGAGCCAACCCACAGTCACCTATCCGAAAGACACAGGGGCAAGCACACCTGGCCGCAGATGTAGCTTGCCAATAACCTGCTGAACAGACGTGGGTTTTATCTGCAGTTCTTGAGCAGAGCACATGGAAGCCAGAATGGGATTGAAGAACCTAAGCCACCCCATTTTGTTAAAAAAAGACTCCGTTTTAGAGTTCTGAGGAAAGAGTCTTTGAAAATCCCCTGACCTCACCCCTGCGAGCCAATCAGATCCCAGATCAGGATCTCCTGACTTTACGATCAGGACTTACGACCTGCCCAGGAAATTCGAATTAAGCCCTGGAAATGGGAACCAATCAGAACCCAACACCTAACCCTTCCACAGAAGGTAACATTTTTCATGCGAGAATACTCTATATAAGCAATGAAACCCAGAGTTCAAGGCTCCCTCCTGTAGCTGCTGTGTCGGTGTTGGTGGGAGCCCCAGCTCGAGCTTGGTAATAAAAACTCTCTTGCTTTTGCATCGGATATCAGCTCCCTGGTGGTCACTGGGAGATTTCGCGACTTGGGCATAACAGGATCACAACATTATCACCAGTGAGTGGCTATTAGGGATGACACAGTTGTCAACCCAGAGGTCAAATGATGATGTCTATTGATTTGGTTATTCTCCAAGTAAAATTTTTTTATTTGTTGCATTGTATATTCCACCTACTCTATTCACATGCAACATATCAAACAGGTCACTACTTAAGCTTCTTGCCTAGGTCTGTCTCACAACCTACTAGCCTACTCAACATCTGCATCTCAAAAACTTCTGGCTTTTTCCTTCTGTATGTTTAACAAGTTTTGTTTCATTCATCCTGTTTATTTTTCTTTTCCTCTATAGAATGGAATATTCTCAAATAGAGAATATTCCATTATAATCATGTTTTAGATGAATAAAATGCCTAGAATTGAAAAAGAAACCAGGTATATACAGTTCTACATTAAATAACTTATATGCAGAGTACATCATGAGAAACCCTGGACTGGAAGAAACACAAGCTGGAATCAAGATTGCCGGGAGAAATATCAATAACCTCAGATACGCAGATGACACCACCCTTATGGCAGAAAGTGAAGAGGAGCTAGAAAGCCTCTTGAAAGTGAAAGAGGAGAGTGAAAAAGTTGGCTTAAAGCTCAACATTCAGAAAACGAAGATCATGGCATGTAGTCCCATCACTTCATGGGAAATAGATGGGGAAACAGTGGCAACAGTGTCAGACTTTATTTTGGGGGGCTCCAAAATCACTGCAGATGGTGATTGCAGCCATGAAATTAAAAGACGCTTAGTCCTTGGAAGCAAAGTTATGACCAACCTCGATAGTATANAGCCTTGACTAGATGGACCTTTGTTGACAAAGTAATGTCTCTGCTTTTGAATATGCTGTCTAGGTTGGTCATAACTTTCCTTCCAAGGAGTAAGGGTCTTACTTGATGGCATTGCAGAGAGAAGTTATCAGACATCAGGTACCTCCTAAAGTAGTAATCCTGACAAGAAAGAAAAAAAATAACCTAAATCTGGTCAAGACTCTAGATCCTGTAACTGATTTACAGAACCACCAGAGATAGAGGAACATATTGAATGATATGACAGAGACATAATCAACAAATCTGAGACTGTGTAAGACTTTATAAATGAGATCCTGTTTCTTCGGAAAATATTTTAAGTGTGAAGGAAGAGATGGAGAAAAATATGTGGGATAAAAGAGACTGAGAAGATTAGAGCAATTCCAATTCCAAGCAATTATTATTCTTATTTTGATTCTTATTTAAATAACAATAAACAAGATTGTAACAAGATCAGGAAAAGAAAGCATTGAGCATATTGGTTATTAAGAAATTGTTAATATTTTTAGATCTAATGACATTAAAGAAAGATCTTCACTAACTTAAAAAAATAGTATTAAAGAGAAATATCATGAGTTAAAGGAAAAAGTTCTTTTCTTTCAGAGCAGAGGTTGGCACACTAAGCCCTGTTGGCCACTCTGGCCACTGCTTGTTTTGTAGGTAAGTCTTATTGGAACTCAGTTAGCCCCGTTTGTCTGTGGCTGCTTGTGCACTACAGTGGCAGAGCTGAGTAGTTACTACAGAGACCTCATCTGACCTTTGCCAACCAACCCCTGTCTTAGAGATACCTACTGATGAGAAGAGATAACCTATCAAAAAGAGGTGATGCCTGGGATTTGCTTTAAAATATTCCAGGGATGGTAGAATGGGTGATAATATAGATGAATCAAAACTGATCATGTTGAATTTTAATTTATTATACTATTCTCTCCATTTTCACTTGTTTTTGAAACTTTTCAAATGAAATATTTTAAAGATAAGGTAAAGCTATACTTAATTACATAAAAATATTTCCATGATACGTTGTTAAGTGAATAAAGTAATTTGCAAAATGGTACGTCATAATTCCATTTGAGTTTTAAAAAAGTGTATATATATATGTAGGTATATGCATACAGATGTGTATAATAGAAAAGACAAAACTGTTAAGAGCAGGAATGGCAATGGTGGAATAAGAAATAGGTAGTTTTTTTTTTTTCACTTTTTATAATCCTGTTCTCTTTGATATTTTTTTAGCAATGTATTTTTATAGCAATTTTTTTTAAGTTATAGGCTGTGTCACAATTTCTCTATCTTCCCAATTGAATTCCAAAGGAAATGGATGATCACCTCTTGATGAAAGATATTCCAAAGACATTTTCATGTACATTTGTCTGATTTATTTATTGCTAAGCATCTCTTATATCTCTTCTATGTCAAGGAAAATTCCATAGTCCCACTTTTCCAAAGTAAAAGTCAAGACTCAACTTCCCAGCCTCCTTCATAGCTGGTGAGTGGGTCCAGGCCCTGCCATTAAACAAGCCTGGGTAAGGTGGGGGTTGGAGATGGGCATGTAGGCTCCACCACTATGTGCCCAATGGANCCTGCGGGTAGCGGATCGGTGGGTGAGGCGGCAGTAGCAGCAGCGGGTCTCCAGATCGCGGCGTCGGACTCCCGGAGCTGTAAGCGGCAGGAGAAGGATGGCGGAGTCTTCAGACAAGCCCTATCGGGTCGAGTACGCCAAGAGCGGGCGCGCGTCTTGCAAGAAATGCAAAGAGAGCATCCCCAAGGACTCGATCCGGATGGCCTTCATGGTGCAGGTGCGGGCGGAGGGGGCGCTTTGTGCGCGGCCGGGCCTTCGCGCGTCCGAGGAGGGTGGGGGGAGGGCCGGCCCGGAGCCGTGGGCCTGGCCGACCGCTCCCAGCCAGCGCGGGGCCTGCGGGCACAGCTGCTATCGCGGGACGAGCCCGCCGGGTGGACCCTTCTTCCGTCAGGTTTTGCTGATCTTGCAGGAAAAGCCCGGGAAATACGGTCTGGAGCCAGTGGGGCCTTTTACTTTGTGAAAATAGGGAGCCGCTTCTATCCTTAGTTCTGGGTTTGTTTTATTGCCATACGCTTCGGGAAGGAAACTGACTCGTGGTTTTTTGAAGCTAGTCTGGTTTTGACCTACCTTGTTTGGGAAGATATTTGTCCTACATTGACGGTGGCGACTGGCAAGTGACGATTTGGACTTTTTTTTTTAAATCTGTTTTTGGCTATCATTTCAACACCCGCTCACTCTTTTTTTTTTTTAATTAATTATGCAAAATAATGCAAGTCGATTCCAGTACAGTGCGTTCACTTTTGGCCTACGTTATGGTTTAACATTTTCCCCAAAACTTTCCAAGTTCACAGAACATTGTCTTTGTAGCTATCCGGTTTGAGTAAGAGTGGTTCTTAGTGATTCTCATCTGGGCTTGTTAATAGAGTCAAGATTCCCTCCAGTGGTCCCTGAGGCTTCCGAGCGGGCCAGGAGGGGTGTTGGAGTGAGGTGGTGTGTCTGAAGACCCCTCCCAGGGCAGAGAGATTCCTACCACTTTCAGCTTCTAAAAGCTCCTGTTTGTCTGTGTAATTCTAGTTCCCACCTGCCCTGTCCTCCCCACCCTAAGGTAAAGCTTTTGTCCAAGCTTAGTGCTCATGGTCAAGATAGCTTGATTTTCTCTCCACTGGTGAGGCAGTAGGTATTTTAGGAATGGCTAGATGGTATTGCTGCATTCGCAGTAGTTAGGTGGTGGTGTAGGGGAATGGGTACCAGTTTGTACTTAGGCTATCTCATTTCATAATATTGTTACCAAATCCCAGCTCAATCTGCTTACTGCCCGACAGGCTAATTGAAGCAAGGAATACTAACTTTATTATTTGGAAAGTCAACTGACCGAGAAAATGGCAGACTGTTGTCTTAAAATCAGCTGTCTTGTTGGGGTCTGGATGCCAACTTCTTTTATAGGACACAAAGGGGAAGGAGTTGAGAAAGTAAAGATCATTTTCTTGCAAATCTCTCCTGAAATGGCCAACCTTAGGAAGAGGAAAGAAAGAAACTGAAGTTGCTTAGTTGTGTCCAACTCTGCAACCCCATGGACTGTAGCCTGCTGGGCTCCTCCGTCCATGGGTTTTTCCAGGCAAGAATACTGGAGTGGGTTGCCATTCCTTCTCCAGAGGGTCTTCCCGACCCAGGGATTGAACCCGGGTCCCCGACACTGCAGGCAGATTCTTTACCATCTGAGCCACCAGGGAAGCCCTTAGAAAGGGGATGTATGTATTAATCCCTTTAGGCAGAGGGGCAGGGTGCCCGGAGGCAGGTTATTATATATGATTATAATAATGAGCAACGAAAAACAAAGGTTAAAGTCCAATAAACAGATCCTGATCCATCTGGGAGTTAGAATTATCGACAGTATGTCACTTCTCAGGTGGCACTAGTGGTAAAGAACCTGTCTGCCAATGCAGGCGACCTGAGAGATGCATGTTTGATCCCTGGGTCGGGAAGATCCCCTGAAGAAGGAAATGGGAACCCTCTCCAGTATTCTTGCCTGGGAAATTACATGGACAGAGGAACCTGACAGGCTCCAACAATATGACAGGGGTTGGCATTGTCATCTTAGTATCATTCCCAGGGCCACCTAGCTCACTACCCAACACTTATCGCTTAGTAAACACTCACTGAGCACCAGTTAGGTTCTAGGCGTTAAGTACCAGGGGCACAAGGACAGACTCCATTTCTGGGAGCTCTCAGTTTGGTCAAAGGGGTGATGACTGGTAAACATTGCTGTGCTGGGGTGGGTGCCACCTGATGAAGCTGTGCCATTGGCATGGTGGGTGCCAAGTTGGAGCTCACCACAGAAGTGGCAGAAAGTTGAGGATGGAGGAGTAGACGAGGCCTCCTGTTTGAGGAGCCTCATCTCCCCCAGAGCATCTTTTCATTTCATCCTAACGTTTGGGTGGCTGGCTGATCTCGTGAACTCCCCATTAATGCAGAGACTCTTAACCTGGAGTCTGTGGGATGGCACATAGAACTTAAGAGGTCCATGAGTTTCAATGAGAAAAGATTCCTGTCTTCCCTGGACTTCGGTTACAATTCATTACTTTCTACAGTTATGAATGTAAGCCCCAAAGCAAAGGCACATTAACAGTAACTGCAGTTTTTGTCATCAGTAGTAATAATTTTCATATCATTTACAATTGTTGGGGATTTTTAAAAATAATCATTTATACTCATCTCAACAAGACTGTGGGCTTCCCTGGTGTCTCAGATGGTAAAGAATCCACCTGCAGTGCGGGAAACCTGGGTTCGATCTGTGGGTTGGGAAGATCCTCTGGAGGAGGGCGTAGCAACCCATTCCAATATTCTTGCCTGGAGAATCCTCATGGACAGAGGAGCCTGGCAGCCTACAGTCTATCGGTCACAAAGAGTCGGACATGACTGAAACTAAGCATGGCATAACATGGCAACAAGATTACAGTAGTTGTTAGCAATAAGATTATAGTAGTTATTAAAGCGGAACTGTATCTTGTTATTTAATGCTTTAAAGTTTGTGGTAAAGGACAGGGAAGCCTGGCGTGCTGCAGTCCATGGGGTCGCAAAGAGTTGGACTGAGCGACTTGTAGATTACTGTATCTCAGTAAACTTTTTTAATGTTTTCATAATTATTTTAATACCATTGACTTCCTTTGTGAACTTATGTATTTTATTGTGCATTTTAAAATGTTAGTCTGAGAAAGAGACACCCATAGGCTTCACTGGACAGTCAGAGGACCCTGTTCTGTTGGGACATGGGTGAAGAGTAAAGAGGCTGGTTGGCTGTAGTCCAGGCAGTTCCACTGCGTGAGTAATCACTTTCTAAACTAAGCAAAGTGTAACATTCTGGGCTCTCCTGCTTAAAATTAAGTGTGATTTTTGTCTAATGGTAATTGAGGGTGGAGTTTACACAAATGTTTTGTAGGTCCTTTAGGCTGAGCTGGTGAAGGCCAGAAAAAAGAAGCCTTTCTTCCCCCACCCCGCCTTTAGATTTAAATACCTTCTTTTACATTTGTGTGGGAGGATTGTTCTCCGAGTATCAAATACCTGATACTTTAGCTGGCAGGCCCTGGGGCAGCTTGGAGGGGAATGAACACCTTGGTATTCCTGGGAGGGCCTGCGGGAAACGCCTGCTGCCTTTCTTCGTGGTAACAGTTCTGCCCTCTCTGGGGTAGGCTGGCCCTGATGTGGCCTCTTTTTTATAGCCCATTTCTCAGGAAGCAGCCTGAGAGTGGCTGGGTAAGGACCCTGGTGCATGGTGGGCACTTAAGTTTGCTGCTCAGCCTTACTGGAGCCCGGCGACTGCCTGGTGAGCCAGTAGTCTTGTGACCTTGGTCTGGTTATTTTTCTGCCATCTCATCCTCAGTCCTGAATTCTTAAGTATAAAGCTTTGGGTAGATCAAGGGTTCTTTCCTCTGGAGGTAGACCAGCGGCCTCAGCAGTCCTGGAGTTTGTGCCACGAGTATACCCTGGTGGAGGCTTTTCACATTTGGCACTGTGCCGGTGGGTGGGGACACAGCACTCAGGCCAAAGTTAAAGGAGCGAGTTTGGGGGCCTCAGAGAGCCAGGAAGAAATTGTGGCCGTAGGTTCCAGTGCAGGGGGATGGCGGGGAACAGGCAGAGCCATGAGTCAGGGGCCCCCTCTCTACACTTAGAGGAGGCTTAAAGAGGGGTTCCAGGGCAGGCAGAGCCAGGTCAAGGCCACCGCAGATGCTGTAACAAGACGTCCAGGTGTTTAAGGATATGTTGGCTGCCTTGGTGAACGTTTGAGAGCCAGGGCACGAGTCTGTTCTCTGAAATGCCATTTGTTGACTGGTTGTGGATGGGGAGGGCTGTCTTGGAGTGAGCATCTTTCCCACAGCAGGAGTTCCTTTATCCTTCCTTTCTTCCTCTTCCCTCCAGACCTGGGGCACCCCATAAATGTTCTGAGTGCCTGCCGTGACTGTGCTGGCAAGATAGGCATCGCGTGGCGCCTCTCTGGCAGCTCCTGACCCGATGCAGGCACAGGCCTTGATCAAATAATAACCCAAATGGATCTTAACTCTGGGAGCTATGGGAAGGGGCATCTGTCATGGGACATGAGGAAGTGCTGTTGGCTCTGGTTAGAGCTGGGGAGCCCAGGGGACAGCCATTGCTGCTGTAAACCCAAGCTGCGCACTCCTGAGTCCTTCTGCCCCAGCCGTTAACCCTGTATTTTATTCAGTGCTGTCTATAAAACCCAGAGAGAGCCTGCTCACCTAGTAGGAGAGGGCCAGTTGGGAGAGCTTGTCCCTGCTTTTCCTGAGCACTTCCTGTGTCCACATGACTCCATCCTAAACGTTCTGCTTGGTGTTTATTTTTAACGCTATTTTATGCCATCTGCTTGACATTTAGATTTCTGTCCTATCAAAGCAGATGTTTGGGGCCTTCAGTCAGAAGAACCGTTTGTGTATTTTTAAGTACCTCTTCCTGCCGAGCAGCGTAGTGGAAAGAACCGGGGCTGAATCACCTGCTGCATGTCTGACTACACCCCCGTGAGACTGTGAAATGAGGGTGCTGGTTCCTCAGAGACAGCTGTGGGGTGTCCCGTGGTGGGTGGTGGGCAGCAGGGTCCCTCCAGCTCCTGGGGGTGGGGCGCCCCCTGCCGCTCCCTTTCAGCCTCCCTCGTGGAATTCCGTGCACATCTGCGTGGCTGCTGCCAGCATGACACTTCTCTGACACATCTGCTCAGCCCGCACTTATCGCGGACTCATTCCCCATTGTCTTAGGTGCACAGAGCCCTGGGGCCCGTGCTGGGGAGCCCGGGAAGCAGGACTGGCATCTCCTGTGCCCTCGCCGGGCTCTGAACTGAGTTTGCAACTGAAACGCAGTGGCGAGTTCGGTAACCGCGCTCAGGGCTGAACTCTAAGCTGAAGGCCGGTCAGCCCCACGGGATGGCCTGGTGCCTGTCCCAGGACGGGCAAGGCAGCTTCCTCAGCTGAGGGGTGGGTGCTGTCCTCTGTTGACAGATGAGCAAGGGGGTTTGGGATGTCTGGTGCTGAGGGCCGCGCCTGAGGCTCACAGCTCTTTTTCTGCCTCTGATTCCGCCCTTCTAGTCGCCCATGTTCGATGGGAAAATCCCACACTGGTACCACCTCTCCTGCTTCTGGAAGGTCGGCTACTCCATCTGGCACCCCGATGTCGAGGTGGAGGGGTTCTCCGAGCTCCGCTGGGATGACCAGCAGAAGATCAAGAAGATGGCCGAGACTGGAGGAGCGGCAGGTATGTGCGCAGCGGGGGCGCGCGGGGGTCGCCCCAACCCTGGAGCTTCCTGGGTAGGGGCCCGCTCTGTGAGAGCAAAGAGTAGGTCCTTCAGCTCACTCTCCCGTTACTCCAGCAGCATCTCAATGACCCAGAGTTGTCCTGTTGGTGCAGGATAGATTACTTCTAGATGCTTGAAATGTAGCCTTTAAATTTGCTGTGGTGGTTATCTTACTAGACCCTCTTTTAGAGTAGTTTCAGATTCACAGCACAATTAAGCAAAAAGTATGGAAAGTGGAGAGTTTCCACAGAGGCGTGACCTCTTCCACCATCAACTTCTCCCAGCAGCTGAAGTTATGTTGACACATCATTTCACCCAAAGTCCAGAGTTTATTATTAGCCATCAGTCGTGGTGGTGTACATCTTTCCTGTAAGGGTTTGGGCAAATGTATAATGACATATATCCATCATTATAATGTCATTCAGGGTATTTCCATTGCTCTATAAAATTCCTCTGCATTCTACCTGTTCATCCCTCCTTCTCCCAACCCCTGGCAACCACTGATGTTTTTCCTATCTGCATAGTTTCATCTTTTCTAGAATATTGTGTCGTTAGAATCACACAGTATGTAACCTTTCCAAATTGGCTTATCTCACTCAGTAATATACATTTAAGGTTCCTGCATATCTTGTCACAGGTTGATAACATTTCTTTGGGGCACTAAATATTCTACTGTCTGGAAGCACCACAGTTTATCCCTTTACCTACTGAAGGACTCCTCAGGTGCTTCCAGTTCTGGCAATTATGAATAAAACTACCATAAATGCCCCCACGCAGGGTTTTGTGTGGACATAAGTTTTTTAATAATTTGGATAAATACTAAATACCAAGGCACATGGTTGCTGGATTGTATCGTTAAGAATATCTTTAGACAGCAAGCTTCTTCCAAAGTGGCCAGACCATTACATTCCTACCAGCAGTGAACGCGAGTTCCTGTTAGTCCATGTCCTTACCAACCATGTTTGTTACCAGTGTTTTGGATTTTGGTTTGTAGTGGTATCTTGTTTTAATTTGCAATTCCTTAGTACCATATGGGCAAAGCTGACACAATTCTGCTAAGAGAATGCATTGGTCATAGCAGACACCCTTTTTCAACAACGTAAGAGACACTTCACACATGGGTAACACCAAATGGTCAATACTGAAATCAGATTGATTACATTCTTTGTGGCCAAAGGTGGAGAAGCTGTGTATGTGAGCAAAAACAAGACCTGGCGCTGACTGTGGCTCATATCATCAGCTCCTTACAAAGGAGCTGAATTTTAAGGAAAATTCAGGCTTAAAGAAAGCGAGAAAAACCACTAGACCAGTACAATCTAAATCAAATCACCTATGATTATATAGTGGAGGTGATGAATAGATTCAAGGGATTAGATCTAGTAAACACAGTGCTTGAAAAACTGTGGACAGAGGTTTGTAATATTGTACAGGAGGCAGCAAACCAAACCATCCCAAAGAAAAAGAAATGCAAGAAGGCACAGTGGTTGTCTGAGGAGGCTTTACAAATAGCTGAGGCAGGAAGAGAACCAAAAAGCAAGGGAGAAGGGGAAAGGTTACCCAACTGAATGTAGAGTTCAGGAGAATAGCAGGGAGAGATAAGAATGCCTTCTTCAGTGAACAGTGCAAAGAAATAGAAGAAAGCAACAGAAGGGGAAAGACTAGAGAGCCCCTCAAGAAAACTGGAAATAGCAGTGGAGCATTTCATCCAAAGATGGACACAATAAGGGACAGAAACGTCAAGACCCGATAGAAGCACAAGAGATCAGGAAGAGATGGCAAGAATACACGGAACTGGACAAAAAAGATCCTAATGACCTGGATAGCCACAGTAGTGTGGTCACTCACCCAGAGCCAGACATTCTGGAGTGTAAAGTCAAGTGGGCCTTAGGAAGCACTGCTGCCAGTAAAGCCAGTGGAGGTGATGGAATTCCAGCAGAGTTATTTAAAATCCTAAACGATGATACTATTAAAGTGCTGCACCCAATATGTCAGCAAATTTGGAAAACCCAGCAGTGACCGCAGGACTGAAACAGGTCAGGCTTCACCCCAGTTCCCAAGAAGGGCAGTACTAAAGAGTACTCGTCTCCTGTGCTAGTAAGGTTGTGCTCAAAATCCTTCAACCTTCCACAGTACGTGAATTGAGAACTTCCAGATGTTCAAGTTGGGTTTAGAAAAGGCAGAGGAACCAGAGATTAAATTGCCAGCACTCATGGATCATAGAGAAAGCAAGGGAATTCCAGAAAAACATCTACCTCTGTTTCACTGGCTATGCTAAAGCCTTTGACTTTGTGGTTCATAACTGTGGAAAACTCTTAAAGAGATAGAAATACCAGACCATCTTACCTGTCTCCTGAGAAACCTCTATGCAGGTCAAGAAGCAACAGTTAGAACCTTATATGGAACAACTGATTGGTTCAAAATTGAGAAAGCAATATGATAAGGATGGTTATTGTCACCCTGTTTGTTTAACTTAAATGCAGAGCACATCATGCAAAATGCCAGGGTTTATGAGTTATAAGCTGGAATCAAGATTGCCGGGAGAAATATCAACAACCAAGATATGTAAATGATACCACTTTAATGGCAGAAGGCGAAGAGAAACTTAGCCTTTTGAGAGTGAAAGAGCAGAGTGAAAAAGCTGGCTTAAAACTCAACATTCAAAAATCATGGCATCCGGTCCTGCAACTTCATGGCAAATAGAAGGGGACGAGGTGGAAGCAGTGGCAGATTTCCTCTTCTTGGGCTCCAAAATCACCATGGACAGTGACTGTGGCCATGAAATTAGAAGACAGTTGCTTCTTGAAGACAGGAAAGTTACGACAAACCTAGACAGTGTATTAAAAAGCAAGGACATCACTTTACTAACAAAAGTTTGTACAGTCAAGACTGTAGTCTTTTTCTAGTAGCCACGTATGGATGTGAGAGTTGGGCCATAAAGAAAGCAGTGCCGAAGAATTGATGCTTTCAAGCTGGTGCTAGAGAATACTCTTGAGAGTCCCTTGGACAACAGGAAGATCAAACCATTCAATCCTAAAGGAAATCAACTGTGAATACTCATTGGAAGGACTGATGCTAAAGCTGAAGCTCTAGTACTTTGGCTACCTGATGTGAAGAGCAGACTCATTGGAAAAATCCCTGATACTGGGAAAAATTGAAGGCAGCAGGAGACGAGGGCAACAGCAGATAAGATGGTTGGATAGCATCACCTATTCAATGGACCTGAACTTGGGAAAACTCCGGGAGATGGTGAGGGACAGGGAGGCCTGGCATGCTGCAGCCCATGGGGTCACAGAGACTCAGAAACAACTTGGTGACTGAATATCAAGAAGTACCATATGATTTTGAGCATCTTTTCACTTCGTTTTATTGAGTTCATCATATAGTTTGGACAGCAGTCCTTTATCAGATATGTCTTTTGCAAGTATTTTTTCTCAGTCTGTGGCTCATATCTCTTATTCTCTTGGTGCTATCTTTCACAGAGTAGACATTTTTTATTTTAATAAAATCTGGCTTATCAATTATTTCTTTTACGTACTGGGTCTGGTACCATCTCTAAAAAGTTATCACCAGGGGCTTCCCTGGCAGTAGAGTGGTTGAGACTCTGCACCTCCAATGCAGGGGGCACAGGTTCAATTCCTGGTCAAGGAACTAAGATCCCACATGCTGTAAGGCACAGCCAAAAATTTTTAAGAATAATAATCATTGATAAGTAAATAAAAAGTTACCACCATACCCAGATGGTGGTAGTGGTAAAGAACTCACCTGCCAACAGGTTCAATCCCTGGGTTGGGAAGATCCCCTGGAGGAGGAAATGGCAACCCACTCCAGTATTGCCTGGAGAATCCCATGGACAGAGGAGTCTTGCAGGCTCCTGGCAGTCCTTAAGGTCACACAGAGTCAGCCACGACTGAAGAAACTTAGCACCATACCCAAGGTCATCCAGATTTTCTCCCATGTTATTTTCTAGAAGTTTTATAGTTTTATGTGTAATCAATACATTTAAGTTTGTGATCCATTTTGAGTTAATATTTGCCACAGGTGTAATCTGTCTAGATTAAATTTTTTTTGCACATATATGTCTTATTGTCCCAGCACCACTTGTTGAAAAAGCTGTCTGTTCTCCACTGTGTTGACTTTGCTCCTTTATCAAACATCAGGTGACTGTATCTGTGTGGGTATACTTCTGGACTGTGTTCTGGCTTATTTATCAATTCCGCCAGTATCACACTGATTTGGTTATACAGCTTTACGGTGAGTCTTGTTGTCAGGCAATGTCAGTTCCCTGACTTTGTTCTCTTCAGTATTGTGTTGGCTGTTCTGCGTCTCCTGCCTCTCCGTATAAGCTGTGGTCAGTTGATCAGTATCCACAAACTTAACTTGCTGAGAGGCCTTTAAATTTTAAATGGTCGTGTGTTTTTTTTTTTAAATCATCCTTTGAAGGCTATCTCCCGAGACTCTATTCTCATTTCTCTGCCTTCCTGTGAACTGACCCAGTTTAACCTATGGTTGTGACTTCAGGCTGTTGTTGAGAACGAGAAGTTTTAAATTGTCCCAGATCGTGCAATTCGGAAAGAACTATCATTAATATTGCAGGGTGTCTTATTAGAAAATGTTTTACTATTCAAACATTGATGTTTGTGTGTTTTTACTCCTGCAGAAAAAGGATTCTACCTTAAGTATAATACTAACTTTTTTTTAATGTTCGGTCACCTTTTTGTGATAAAATATACATAACACAGTGCTTACCGCTTTAAGTGTACATTTCAGTGGTGTTAAGTGCAATTCACACTGCTATGCAGCCATCATCATCATCCTGCTTCAAAACTTTTTCATCTTCCTAACCTATTGCTTCATACCCATTAAACATTAACTCCTCTTTCCTCCTCCCCTTACTCTCTTGACAAACACTGTTTCTGTCTCTCTGAGTTTGATTACGTCTAAGTACCTCATACAAGTGGAATCACACAGTACTTATCCTTTTGTGTTTGGTCTATACTGTGTTTGACCTTCTGTGTCTGATTTATTTTATTCTGCATAATGTTTTCAGGGTTCATTCATGTGGCATCTGGCAGAATTTCCTTCCTTTTAAAGGCTGGATAAGAGTTCTGTGATATGGCTGTTCCACATTTCATTTATCTGTTCATTCATTGCTGGCATTTGGGTTGTTTCTACCTTTTGGTAATTGGTGAACATTGGTATGCATTTATCTGATGCCAACCTTGTTTTCTCTTCTCTTATGTATATACTCGTAAGTGGAGTTATGAGTGAAATTATCATATCAATACTCTATGTTCAGTTTTTGTGTAAACTTCAGTACTAACTTCAGTACTGTTTGCCACAGCAGCTGTGGGATTACACATCCCCAGCAAAAATACACGGGTTTCTGATTTCTCCACATCCTTAGCAACACTTTTGTTTTCTGGAATTTTTTGGTTTTTTAGGATTTTAAAAAATAGCCTTAATGTTTTGAAGTGATATCTCATCATCTTGATTTGTATTTCCCTGTGGTCTACACATTGGATTTTACAGTTTAATACTTCTCAAATTAAAAGTTACAAATTTCCATCATTATTGTTTAAGATAACATTGTATTCATTTATTCAGATCTTGCTAAATTTTGTGCGTCATTTGAGTACTTGGCATCTGTTATAGTAATTTGATTGAATCCTTGCTGCACTGCTTTATCGGTTTTTCCAGTTGAGCTGAGACACCTGGAGGTTAGTTGAGTGGCCCGAGGTTAGCATGGTGGTGAACTCCCGTGGTGAGATTCAAGTCCAGACTCTCTGCTTTTGAAACTAGGCTGTAAACCATTTAGCTCTGTTACAAACAGAACTGTCACAAATTTCTGGTATATCCTGGGCATCTATCCAGTTATTTCTTTAATTCTAAGAGGAGGAAATACTACTAAAAGAGATGAGCTGTTTCAAGCTGTGTGTGCCACCCTGCCTTTTAGAAAGATTGTATCAGTTCTACCTGTGCCAGCAATGTGTGATGTACTCATTTCTCCACTTCTACACCATCCATCCCTAAGTACTTTCATTACTTTCCATTTTGCTGGACATGTGTTTCATCATAATGAAGCTTCATCTTTGAGTCAGTGTTCTTGTTGTAATCTCTTTTCTCTCAGTAACTGTTTTTAGTATTTTGAATTTTTTCAACCAGAATCTTTAAAATAATACACAGTTACATGCACAGACTTTACGTGTACAGTTCAGTGAATTTTGGCAAGTGCATGCACACGTCTTACATTCACCCATCAATAAGAAACCCCAGAAAGGTCACTTGGGTCCTTTCCGAGTCATCCTTCCTCTCAGCAAGGTAACCACTGTTCTGATTTCTGTCCCTTTGGATTAATTTTGTGTGATTTAGCATTTGGGAGGAAAAGCAATAGTCTCTTTTTCTCTTGTAAACTGCTTTTGCTCAGCATGTCTGTGGGACTCATCCAGGTTGTCTTATGTGTCATCAATTCTTCTTTGTAAATTACTAAAGAACAGGCTTTTGACCATCACTCTGTTTGTTTGTTCATTCTCCTGTTGATCTATTATCATACATCATAGTAAGCACTTACTGAGTTCTTTCCAAAGTGAGAAAGGGGGCTGCAGAGGAGGGGCTGGGGGTGGGAGTGGTAAGACCACCACCAGCTAACATTGTGCTGTTTCCAGGAGCCTGAGAAATTTTTAAATTTCATTGCCAGAGAAGAAACTGTTAACCAACCAGAGCAGTTAGAAACGAACGTAGATGAGATGGACCAACTGTGGTTGCCCAAAACACAAGGTGTCCTGGTAGAGGAATCCCAAGAGGTAGAGGAGGACAGGGCTCTTTGGAACTACACTGAGGCTGTTGAAATGAGCATGGCTGTGTTAGATGTTTCAGGCAAAGGCCAGGATGGAGTTGCCAGCAAGACGGAGAAGACGCTGATTGACTTTGGGGCAGGGTATGCCAAGTCCAACAGGAGCACGTGCAAGAGCTGCATGGAGAAGATAGAAAAGGTGAGAGCCTGGGGCTTGGTCTGTCTGACTTTCTGGGTTTCTTGCATTGGATGTCATTGGATAGCTCAAAAGAAAAAAGAAAATAGGGCTTTAGGTGCTGGGTAAAAATAAAGTGAATCATCTTAGTAGCGACAGGAGATAACTGACTTTTCTTGTGGGCAGATCTAGCCCTGATCATTCACAGTGCCGTCCTTGCGTGTCACTGCACCTGCTCTTAGGAAACCTGGGAGAGTTTGGAAAACGTGTACACAGTGGGTCTCTTCTGGATCCCCGGAGGGCTGCAGGAAGCTGTTGGTTGTGTTTTATGCTAGACTCAGGTTAAGGGGCGCGTTTGTTCCGAAGTGTCAGCCTCCAGGCTTGCTTCCGCTTAGCCAGGAACTTCTCCCACCCTCCTTCCTTTCCAGCTCTCACCCCTGTAGAATGACAGCTGGTCGGGTGGAGTGACGGCTAAGTAGCTCAGATGCAGACGAGGGGTTGGCCTGTGCCCTTTGCCTCGTTACCAGAGATCCTCTCGTCTTAGGCAAACATTCTGGCTGATTAATTCAAGGCACCGATGGGAAGTTTCTGCCTCCTCGGTATTGTCCAGGAAATTGAGGCGAGTTAATGAGTGTTCAGAAAGGAAAAGCATGAAATTGCCAGATCTTCTCCAGCTGCCTTCTACCACAAGAATTTGAGGCAAAAGTTGAGTTTCGAAGGGAGCGCCCCAGGCCGTGTGTCGTGGAGTGTGGCCAGGCCTGAGGTGGCATTGTGTCAATGCCCCTTGGTCCAAGTTTCCCCATCTGGGGCTCACGGGCCTGAACCCATAGGGATGTCAGACCTGGGCAGGATGGCAGGACTGGATGCTAGCTTACGGTTTGCTACCGCATTTTAGGGAGCCTTCATCTGCTTAAAGAGACTGAGGAGGCTGGGTAGGAGGTTGCAGAAGATCCCTGCTAGGATTGAGGCCTGCTCTGTGTCCCTCGGGGGCTTCCCTGGTGGCTCAGATGATGAAGAATCTGCCTGAAATACAGTAGATCCAGGTTCAATCCCTGGGTCGGAAAGATCCCCTGGAGGAGGAAACAGACAACCTTCTCCAGTGTTCTTGCCTGGAGAATTCCTTGGACAGAGGATCCTGACGGGCTACAGTCAGTGGGATTGCAGAGTCAAATATGACTGAGCGACTAACACTCACTTCTGGCTCCCTTGAGCCTGGAGTATAGCTTCCCAGGCATTGTTCTTAGCTCTGCACCGGGGTCTGCAGAGCGTCCTCAGGGTGATGTTACCACTTTGTCACTTGCCCAGGCAGCTGGGTGGGTAGGTAGCTAGTTGGACTTAACCTTATTTAAAAATAGGGAGCAGAGGCTTCAGGGTAACACAATCCTTAATGGCATAAAAGAACCAAAACCTTCCAGCAGCCCACCTATCACCTTCATTGTGGACCTGGTCGCCCCTGGGCTGCCCCGATGTTTGACCACCCTTCCTTGTCTCTCTTTGGTAACATGTGTGGATTCTCCTACAGGGCCAGGTGCGCCTGTCCAAGAAGGTGGTATACCCCGATAAGCCCCAGCTGGGCATGGTGGACTGCTGGTACCACCCAAACTGCTTTGTTCAGAAACGGGAGGAGCTGGGCTTCCGTCCTGAGTTCAGCGCAAGCCAGCTCATGGGCTTCAGCTTGCTTACCGCAGAGGACCAAGAAACCCTCAAGAAGCAGCTCCCGGACATCAAGGGTGAAAGGTGGGTAGAGGGCTGGGGGTGGAGGGTGTCCATGGGGCTTCAGGGAAGGGTTTCCCACAGGCCCAGAGTCTGTCAGACTGCTGCACCCTCCTGACTGCCCCATCTGAGCGTCCCCCTGACTGGAGTCCGCCACCGCCTTTCCTCTCACCGCTCCATGACCGCTCTCACGTCCCCGTGGCATCCTCAAGTGCAGGGGGGGCCTTCAAGCTCTGTCTCAGTTCTAAATGCGTGCGTTTAGGACTTCCTGGTGGTCCAGTGGTTGAGAGTCTGCCTTGCAGTGCTGGGGACACGAGTTCAACCCCTGGCCTGGGAAGACATGACATGTGCAGGGCAGCTAAGCCTGTGTGCCACGACTGCTGAAGCCCGCGTGCCTGAGAGCCCGTGCTCTGCAACAGCAGAATCCACCACGATACAGACGTCCTCGCACCACAGCTAGAGAAAGCCCACACTCAGCCACAAAGACCCAGAGCAGCCATAAGCAAATAGTACATTTTAAAAATGAAATAAGTACACAAGTTGGTTGTACAGCACATGTGGCTTTGGAATGTTAAAGAAAACTAGAAAGTCAGAGGCATGGATGTTAAAGTCCTCAGGGCACTTTGACACTCAGTATAGGTGTCAGAGGAATGTATAAGCTTCCATCTATACCATAAACCACCAGACTGGCTTGAGCACTTCTGGTGTGCTGGGCATTGTGCTAAACCTTTTACAGGATAATTCATTTAACCATCACCATGATCCTACAAGGTAGAGGGTATTCTTTTCCCCACTTTAATGAATGAGGGAAAATCCAGGGGTTCAATCTCAGGCCAGTGTGACTGCTGAAAGCATTAACCACCATGGCTGGCCTTCCCTGTTTCTGGGGGCTACTGATGACCCTCAGTGCCCTTTCTCAAGCCAGGGGCGATGCTCCTTGGTCAGCAGTGTTTGCTGACCTGGCTGAGGCAGACTGGCTGGCAGCGCCTAGACTACTGCTTCTTGTTGGGCTTGAGATGATAGCTCAGCCTCCTGCATCTGAGAACAGCCTCTTGGCCTCAATCCAGCCCCATGTCTTAGTTTGAAAGACTTAGTGCCTGACATTGGTGCTTTGTCTTCTGCGATCCCTGCCAGAACCTTCCAGGCCATCTGGTCTATGCCAGGAGATGGGTGGCATTTTGATGTCAGATGGGGCCTAAGCGCTGGGTGCTACGCCACGTTGTTCCAAGGCTCTGGAGCAACCGCTGGCCCGTCCTTGCAGCAGAGTGTGTCATGAAGTGGCAGCTGCAGACCTGAGCAGACGGCGAGCTCCTAAGTGGGCAGCGCCTGGCCGAGCTGCGTTAGAGCGGCGTGAGGATGCTGTCAGCCGAGGCATTGGCTTTCAGAGTTTCAGTGGTTCTGATTCTTTCTCTCACATCCTTTGTCTCTTTCAGAAAGAGAAAAGGTGATGAGGTGGATGGAATAGATGAAGTGGCCAAGAAGAAATCTAAAAAAGAAAAAGACAAGGAGATTAAACTCGAAAAGGCCCTCAAGGTGAGTCCCGAGCTGCGTGTCTCCTCTCGCCATTCAGTCTAATTCTCTTCCTCATTCTGGGGAGAAAGTTAAAGGAGGTGCCGGGTGTCCCACTTTATAAGAGCTTTTAAAATTGCCAGTCGATAGCTGCTGCTCCATAGCCTGGCTTTCCCCGCAGGCTTTCTTCCCTCCTCCCAAAGCAACGTGAAGGCATCCGCAGTGGGCTCCCAGTGTCAGACCAGTGGCCAGGCTGGTGGGAGCCGAGCTGTCGCTTCACGCTCAGCAGCCTCGTGCTGGGATGGACGTGTCATGCCCCAGCCACACAGTGCGTCACCACATCCCAGACCTAGAGCACGTTGGAAACTGGGTATTGAATTCAAGGATGCTGAATGTTCTTGGCACAGAGAATGGCTGAAAGAGATGAAATTCAAAATTTTTTTTCTTTTTTAATGAAAATCTCTTCTTGGGGGAAAAAAAATAGAAGGCATATAATAAAAGGAGAAAAGTGCCCATGAGATCAGTGGTTACTGACCAGAGACATTCATCACCATGTTGGTAAACGTGTGTCGAAGCAAAGTAAGAATTAGTAACCAGAAAATGGCGAGTGTTTGTTTGGGAAACTAGGAGGGGGCCGTCAAGTCTCTTCTTGGGGGTGTGACTTCCATGCTTAATACGAATCACAGACTTGGTATGGGTTGTCCTTCAGTTTAAAATGTGTCTGTTTTGTGCCAGCCTTGGCTGCAGGGCCGCTGCAGTGGGTTTGGTGTTCTTCCTTCCGTGCTCCACACGCTCCCCAACCCGGCATGTCCGTTTGTGCTGGCTTCCCATCCTTGGTCGCGTAGGTGACATCCTTCTGCTGCTTCCATCTCACCTTGTGCCCTTAGACTTCTTCCTTGTCCTCCCTTGTTCCTTATGCTCTCGCGTTCCAAGGCTCACCCCATGGTCCTACAGGGGTGGATTTTTTTAACTATATTTTATTTTTTAGAAATGATGCATACTTATTTATTTTCACTTTTTTTTTTTTTTGGACCACACCATGCAGCATGTGGAATCTTAGCTCCCTAACCAGGCATCAAACCCGTGCCCCTTGCAGTGGAGGCACGGATTCTTAGCCACTGTACCACCAAGGAAGTTCCAGGAGTCCCTATTACTGAGGCCCTTACTGAGGTGGGGCCAGGGAGCGGTGTGTGTGATGCAGCTCTGTCATGTTAAAGCCCTTCTCACCTGGTGCTGAGCGGGCTGGTGTTTCCATCTGTCTTGCAGAGGTGGGGTCTCAGGCCTAACTGGGCATGACCCGCCCAGTCCCCTAAAGCAGGAGGAAGCGCTCCCCTGCCCTGGCTCTGCCGTGGGGAGGCCACTGCCTTCCTAAGAAAAGCACACGTGAGAGTAAGTGCAGTGACGGGAAAAGTGCCCACAAAGAGGAAGCACTGCATGAACATTACCACAGAGATTGACAGGTCTGCTTTCAGAAGACCTGAGGTCTGTTCACAGTAGTGAGCATAATGTGCGATTGAGGCGGTCGGGGTGTTTGGGGCTTGTCCCTGCTTTCTCGCAGGTAGTTGGGGAGCCGTCCCTTCTCCCTTCGATGCTGTGTATTGGGACAGATAAACACGGTGCCTTCCTGCGTGTGTGTCCTGGGATTTGTCTCTGAGGGGCTGGTTCCGGGGACTCTGGTGCCCAAGTGTCCAAACCCCAGGCCAACTCAGACACGGTGTCCCATGCTGGGAGCAGATCCTAGGGGTGCGGCAGCTCCGCTCAGTGCAGGGCTGTGAAGCAGGGCTATGATGGGAGCCGAAGCAGGGCCAGGGTGGACCCTTCCTCTGGTTGGGCTTTCTCTGAAAAGAGCTGATCTCTCAGCTGCTGGCTGTCGTACGCAGGCCCAGAACGACCTGATCTGGAACGTCAAGGACGAGCTAAAGAAAGCATGCTCGACGAACGACCTGAAAGAGCTGCTCATCTTCAACAAGCAGCAAGTGCCCTCCGGGGAGTCGGCGGTGAGCTGCCCTTGTGCTACGGGGGCCGCGAGCCAGGCGGCCAGGCCGTGCGCGGTGACTGTCCCGGTGGAGTGTGGGAGGCCCTCCGGTTGAACACTTGCCGGTATTAATGGGGAGCGACACTCCACAGTCGTGTTGCATGGTCATTGCCATCGAGCTCGCCATTTGCGGGGCAGGAAGGGGCAGGCGCTCAAGCAGTGAGGTGGGCCACACGTCTCTCGTGTGTTCATGCCGCACACTTGGGCCCAAATGGCTCTCCCTGCTGCCTTCCTCCCAGGCTCCCCGGGGGCCACGAGGGCTGTTTCCCCAGCAGGCCCTGCTGTCACTCCGGTGCACTCAGAAGCAGTGGATTCTCTGGGCTCTCCCTCTATTTCTAAGTCACCGAGGGAAGGAGTAGCTGCAGGAACACTTCATACGTGGACATAAGATCCAAGCTCCAACCATGATCCACCTCCCCTGGGGAATGTTAGGGAGCTTTGGGGCACTCCCTTTTTTAGCAAGTGAAGTCTGTGCAGATTCTTCATCCCACGTTGGCAGATGTCCTCTCACGGCCCCCTGCCTTTCCTCCCTGACGTGTTTCTTCACTGGCTTCAGATCTTAGACCGCGTGGCCGATGGTATGGTGTTCGGCGCCCTCCTTCCCTGCGAGGAATGCTCAGGCCAGCTGGTCTTCAAGGGCGACGCCTATTATTGTACCGGGGACGTGACTGCCTGGACCAAGTGTATGGTCAAGACACAGACGCCCAACCGGAAGGAGTGGGTGACCCCAAAGGTAAGTGAGGTGGGAGGGAGGAGCAATCCTGGGATCTATTTACAGAAAAACCTGGTCCCACCTCCCATGCTTGTCCACACTCGAGGCCACCACGACTGCAGAGCAGAGTGTCTCAGACCTCTTTACACTGGGGCCTTCCTCACAATCAGAATATAAAGTTATGTCACTGGTTCTGTACATTTGCAAACTACACAGATGGAGAACCAGTGCACTTCCCGCTGGAGCACAGGTCTGTCCAGCTGGTGTAAAATGGGAAGACTGTGAGTCATTTTTAATTTCTGTTTCTCAAGTGCCTGCCCGCTGCCAGGCACTGTTCTAGGCACAAGGGCCACAGTGGTGAACCAGTGGCGATTCCTGCCCTTAGGGCAGGAGGGTGCTTCTCAAGGACATTTCCTTGCCTGGGTGCTGGAGGAGGAGGAGGACCCAGGGTTCACGTGGGTCACCTTCTCTCTGCTGAGTTCTCAGAATGCAGAAAGCCTCAGCTGGGCCACCTTGTTGGGAGCCGTGCTGCTGGGGAGCATGCGGTGTCGGGGCGGGCTGCTGGAAGGACCCAGCACCACCCGGGACGGTCGTGGCCCTGCCGCTCACTGGGCTTTGGGGTTGGTGCCTGTCAGGTTCCCTCACTGCCTGTGTCTTCTCCCGGGGGTGGAGCATTTGGACCAGCAGCGTATGTAACTGTCGGCTGCATCGGGGCTGATCGCCGCTTTCCCCCTTTGCACTCATTCTTTTCCTGTCTTCTCTGTCCCCTACTGTAATTACTGAATACCTCCAGTGCAGCTGCTCTGAAACAAATCTGACTTTGTCACTGTCCCACCCTTAAAATCTCACGGTGATTCCCCATTTCTTCTAGAAATATTTCCCCAGTTCTTCTGAGAATGCCAGTGTTACGAGCCCACGTGTGGTATTTGTATCCCTTTCAGTATCTTAGGTTGGGGAAAAAATAAGATTGTTATGTGAACTATTTTGTGTTGATACGTCAGTTTCGCTGCATCTATGTGTAGATTTCTAAGGGTTGTTATAAAAGGATACCTGGATATGCAAGATATTTTGTCAGGTCAATAGTGCTTGCAGCCCAGGAGAACCCATGGACTTACAGGCCCTGTGTAGGGACTGTGCAGCCACCAGGGGCATCTCCTTGGCTTGAACCCCCTTTCCCAAAGCCCTCCGTGATCTGACTCCAGCTGCCTTCTGCAGCCCCTCTTTGGCTTTTTTATTCCTCTTCACATACTGCTCTCCCCACTCAACGCATGTTCTCTCTGTCTCCATCTCACCCCTTCCCCATTCCATCCTCGTCTGTGTCTCTTTCATTACACACTCCACAGTGGGGAACCAACTACAGTTGTGTGTTCCCAGAACATCACAGTACCCGTCCGATGCTTTTACTTAACTGCCTGCTTTGCAGCTTCCAGCCAGCGGAGCAGGTCACTGCCTCTGAGGAGCCCTCCCAGCGTTCCCAGAGTTGCATCACTTTAGCATGCCTCTGGTTTAGAAGTCAGCTCCTATACGGAAGTTACCTTCTTACATCTGACTCTCAGTCAAAGCTGAATTTGTTTTTCAAAGGCCAAAACTTTTTTAAACCCACTGTGATGTGTGGCACATGTTAGATGCCCAGCAAATGTTTTATCTGCTGGATGGTCATTGACCATGGATCTAGCAGGGAAGGACTGTTTGCTTTTTTAACTTTTTATCTTGTATTGAAGTATAGCCAGTTAACAATGTTATAAACAGTGAAGGGATTCAGCCATACATATGTACATATCCATTCTACCCCAAACTCCCCTCCCATCCAGGCTGCCACATAACATTGAGCAGAGGTCTGTGTGCTCTGGTGAGGAAGGACTCTTTGTTGTTGAGATGAAGACTTAGGAGAGCAGGGATCTGGTACCCCTGAGCCTCGTGCGTGTGATGTTTACTGCGTGACCACTTAGAGCCGAGCCCATGGTGACACCTGGGGTGCAGCTGGACACTGACCATTGTTGGGCCGCCTGCATCCACGGTCGCTTTTAGGAAGGGAAGAGAATTGCCTTGATTTCCTTCTAGGTAATAACCTGTCTCCCGGGATGTGGAGAGTCTGGGGGCCTTTTGATCATGGAATGGACATATGACCCAGGACAGTGCCTCTTGACCCTTAGGACTGCAACTCGAGAGTGAGGCCTAAGGGTTGTAATCAGCTTCCAGCAGGGGTCCCCTGACCAGATAATCAACAGGTTTTTTTCTTTTTAAAGAAAATATTTTTCTTCTTAAAGCGTCCCAGTACCAGCACTATTATAAATGTAGACGCACTAGTAATAAGCACTGTATCAGCAGTGTGTCAGCTGTTCTGTGTCAGCTGTAGTTCATAGCAGAAGCCTCCAGTCTTCCTAGTTTGTCATTCTTCATTGTAGGAAGAAAAAGATTCTCAAATTCTTTGCTCTCTGAGTTGGTTATTTTGTGGGAGAACCGGTTTAACTATAACTCACGTTCTTTAGGAATTCCGAGAAATCTCGTGTCTCAAGAAGCTGAAGATCAAAAAGCAGGACCGAATATTCCCCCCCGAGAGCAGTGCCCCGGTGGGGGCAGCACCCCCACCCTCTGCAACTTCAGCGCCTGCCTCTGTGCCCTCTGGCCCCCCAGGTACAGCTCCGGGCCCAGCCTGGGTGGGGAGGGCTGGGGCCCTGAGCTTAGCGGGGAGAGGGGACCCGGCCGGGTTCTTCTCCTGTTGGCTGATCCCATGGGGAAACTCTGCCTTTGTTCTCCCTGCCCCACCTCCAGCAGGGGGAGGAAGGCTGGGGAGGGGCTTCTGAGAAGGATCAGGGGGACGCTGTCCTGCCTGCCTGAGTCTGCACCGCTGAGCAGTCAGTCCAGGCCTCCCCTTTCCGCCTCTGGGCAGCCCCCCCACCATTCATCCCGAGCCTAATATGACACTGGGGCTCTGCCCGCTCTGTGATCGACATGAAAGGTGTTCCACACCAGCAAAGACAGGGAGATCAGTCTGTGTTTTCCTGGCAGAAAGGGGCCACCGTCTTTGTTTACTCAGAGATATATGGCATAGTTGTGGCCACCGTGTGGCAGGTGGAGGGAGAGGATTCATCTGTGAATGTCAGCCCACCGGTGCCCTCCCTCCGTCCCCCGGGGAGAGGTCTTGTGGTCACCCCGAGTCACCCTGCCATTTGCAGGTGGGCTGGTGGGGTCAGCATCCGGGCCCTGCGCTGAGGGTCCCCTCTGCTTTCCCCTCACTTGCAGTTCACAGCTCAGTGGTTCTGTTCGCTTTGGAGACCTCGGCCAGCTTTCAGTTAAACCCTGTGGGTGTCCCTGGTTGTTCCCCCCTCACAGTTCAGTTTAGTTGCTCAGTCGTGTCTGACCCTTTGTGACCCCGTGGACTGCAGCACGCCAGGTTTCCCTGTCCTTCACCAACTGCCGGAGCTTGCTTTAACTCACATGCATCGAGTCGTTGATGCCATCCAGCCGTCTCATCCTCTGTTGTCCCCTTCTGTTCCTGCCTCCAATCTTTCCCAGCATCAGGGTCTTTTCCAGTGAGTCAGTTCTTCACATCTGGTGGCCAAAGGATTAGAGCTTCAGCTTCCAATGAATATTCAGGACTGGTTTCCTTTGGAGTTGATTCTTTTGATCTTGTGATCCAAAGGACTGTCACAGGGATGGCTTAAAGGATTCCACAGCATCACTTATGGAAATGTGTCACTAGCTTTATACGTCTCCATTTGCAATAAATAGAAGGCACACTCCTGATCCAGGTCTTCCTGGCCTGGGGTTAGTACTGAACACCTGAAATGCCAGGGTTCTTGGTACCTGAATCCATCTCAGCTCAGTGTGGTCCTGCTGACCAGAGCTTCCAGTGGTGGATGAGACTGATTTTTCAAATAGGGTTGATTAATAAGTATCCTATGAGGATGGTAGTTTGTTTTTAGTTGTGGAATGGGGGTGAAAAAATAACAGAAGGAATTGCGAGTTAATATGGTGACTCCAGCTGCCCACCACTGCCCAGACCCCGGGTCCTTCCTTGTCTGTGGTACACACCCAGACGCCCCCAGACATCCCTGCTCATGGCCTAATTGTAGAACGGTATCAGTGCATGGCTCATGCCCAGCTGGCCCTTTCTGTGCCGAGGACTAGGTGCGGTTTGCTTTCCTCTGCTTTCCTGGTACTCTAGCTCTTTGCTGTTTACGTGGCCTTTTCTCTAAGGAGACCCATTTCTTCCTTATCAGAGAGGGTGCTGAGGCCGTTCAGGGTGCTCTTCCCTACCACAGGCAGCAGCCCTGCCTCATGATCCTGTTTTCCATTCCAGACAAGCCATTATCCAACATGAAGATCCTGACTCTTGGGAAACTCTCCCAGAACAAGGATGAAGTGAAGGCCACGATCGAGAAACTCGGGGGGAAATTGACAGGGACGGCCAACAAGGCCTCCCTGTGTATTAGCACCAAAAGTAAGTCTCACTGGCCTGAGAACCAGGGGGACCCTGTCTGTCTCGTGATTGTGTTGAGCCCGGTGTCCGACACACACAGGGACCCTAGAAGTGTGTCTTTTACTGTGGGCATGGTTCAAGTCCTCTGTGAAGGGGCATGGGCTCTCATAACTTGGCCTTGCTCTGTGTTGTGGTCTGTGCTCACTTGCCTGAAGACCAGCGCACTCTTCTTGTCGCTTAGCACTGTTCACGAGATGTTGGTAGATTTTCCACTAGAACGAAAGTTCACAGCTTAAGCAGGCTTGAAATGCAGAGTTCAGAGGGTCCACAGATTTCTTTGCAGGCTTATTACACTGATGACCATCTTAAGTCTCCAAGAGCAGAAAGCACTACACCACTTTTCCCATACAAACCTGACTCGCCTTCTGTGTGAAATCCTTGTTGACATCTGGTTCTGTAGAAGGGCTCTGCAGAATGAGAAAGCAGCTCTCATTCATCACACCTTAGAAAAGGAGGGTTGTTGCTAGTGGCAGACAGTTGTCGAAGTGAGCAAATTCCTGAGTGCTAGATTTTGAAGGAAAACAAAACTGAGTGGGGAGGAAAGTACCAAGCGAGTAACGACACTGGAGTCATCTGAGATTTTGCTTTCTGTTCCTTCCAATTTGAACAGAGGAGGTGGACAAGATGAATAAAAAGATGGAGGAAGTAAAAGAAGCCAACATCCGTGTTGTGTCTGAGGACTTCCTCCAGGACATCTCTGCCTCCACCAAGAGCCTTCAGGAGTTGCTCTCCACCCACCTCTTGTCCCCCTGGGGGGCCGAGGTGAAGGTGGAGCCTGTTGAAGCAGTGGCCCCAAGGGGGAAGTCGGGGGCCGCGCCCTCCAAGAAAAGCAAGGGTCCCGTCAAGGAGGAAGGTGAGGCCCTGAGCCGCCCCATCGGGTCCGCCCGTGCAGAGCCTCTCCCTTTGTGCCCCAGTGGTCTGATGCATGCTGCCCCTACCAGCTTTCTCAGTTCATCTTCCCTTGACCCAGAATGGCAGCAACTTCAGGTGGTGAAAGGCAACACACACTTCCCCTGTTGGCTCTGATACAGGCAGAGATGACTCACTTGCACTACCTGCCACCTTCCCCTTTCTGGTTTATTTTTAATGTTTGCATTTCTCTGTTTCCTTCCAAGGTACCAACAAATCTGAAAAGAGGATGAAATTAACTCTTAAAGGAGGAGCAGCCGTCGACCCTGATTCAGGTGAGGAAATGGAGTAAACAGAGTGGGCTGCCGGGTTCCCTGGTCCTGGGGAACCAGCTGGGTCCTGTCCCTCCCCCCACCATGGGGGCAGACTCTCAGGAGCTCTGTCCTGACAGGTCTGGAGCACAATGCACACGTCCTCGAGAAAGGCGGGAAGGTCTTCAGCGCCACCCTCGGGCTCGTGGACATCGTCAAAGGGACCAACTCCTACTACAAGCTGCAGCTCCTGGAGGATGACAAGGAGAGCAGGTGCGCCAGGGGGCGGGGAAGTGTCCAGAGGAGCAGCTCCTGAGAGGAAGGCCCCTTGGAGCTGGGCTGTCCGTGCACCTGGGGACCAGCCGCCTCCCGACGATCCTAGGTGTGCGGAGACGTCTTCAGGGAAGGAGGGAAGAGGCCGTGGCCCCTGGACAGCCTTGCTGTCCTTGGGCATTCGTGTCACCTCAGGCTCCTGGGTTACCAAAGGCGTTTGGGTTTGCTTCTTTATTTTTTATTTTCAATGTAATGGAGCCAGGTAAGAGCTGGTCCTAGCGTGCTGAGAGACTGGGCTGGCTTGACTGCCTGTACTTAACCTAGTCGCAGTAGTCCTCCGACATGCGGATGGGCCCTTGTTACAGCCACTGTGGAGTGGGAGCTACGTGTAAGCGGGAGAGGTGTGTGAAAGGAACTCTTGCTAAACCCTAATGGCGGCAGAAAAGCACTTTGTGTTTTGAACTTGACCTTTTCTTTTTAGCACATGGAAACAGTTTACCTATTGAAGTCCAAGAGATTGAAAAGAGCTTTGCTAGTTGAAAGGCAGACCCCTGAGAGAATGTCAGCAACTGGCAAATCTCAGCAGCTGCAAGTTGTAGACACTGGCAGGCACAGGCTCTTCCCATTTCTTCAGCTTCTCACAAACCTGTCATTTAAAGTGTGAACCTCGGACTTCCTGGTGGTCCAGCCATTAAGACTCCATGCTTCCAATGCAGGGGGTGTCGGTTCAATCCCTGATCGAAGAGCTAAGGTCCCACATGCCACATAGCACAACCCAAAATCAAAAGACTGCCAAGTCTATCCATATGAATGAAAGAAGGTTTTAAAATGTGAACCTCAAAGGGCACATAACATCCGTGTGGCTATTCAGAGTATGTAAAGAAATAAAATCCTGCATCGTTTAGTTTACTGCTGACTCTTGTTGGAGATGTGAAGACAGGGTTTCTTGCTTGTAAAACATAACTTCCAAAAGCTAGCTGTGCATTGGAGTGCAAGAGGAGGAGGGTTTTTGTAAAAACACAAGAGTGCTGTAGTTCATAAACCTCAGGCAGTGAGAACAGAACTGTCTACTACCAACACACAAGAAGTTATACTGGTGAATTCAAATGGGTGGGTTATCCTGGTGGCCCTGATTTATTGGTTTTTATAGGGAAATGGCATTATGGGCTGTTGGAAGATTTTTTTTCAAGTTAGGTCCATGTGGTATCTTCCAAACATTTCTAGAGGGGGAAAACAACCAACAGAGAATGAACTTACATGCCTCTGGGCAGTAGCCCAGAAAACCAGCAGGAAGCACCAGCTTTTCTTTGAAATCTCTGATTTTATTGCTATATCTGTACTTACTGTGGTGTAAGATTTAACTTCTGCATGAATTTCACTAAGAAAAATACACTCCCCTAAAGCTAGGCAGCCCTGCCCCCAGAGTGCCTGGGACTTAGCTCTAGCTTGAGATGAAAACTGAGGATATTAGCCTAGATCTGTAGGTGGCTGACCCTGTGGACCACTCCCCTGCCTCCCATTTCATTTTATCTCAGCCTCTGATCTGAGTCAAAGGTTCTTCATTCTTTTTAGTACCTATTGTTAATGAATGCGTAACTTCCTGGTAATACTTACTTGCTGTGTTTATTTGGGGAAAGGAATTGGATGTTTTTATGTATATAAAACATAAAGGCCTCTGGAGAAGGAAATGGCAACCCATTCCAGTATTCTTGCCTGGAGAATCCCATGGGCAGAGAAGCCTGGCTAGCTATGGTCCATGGGGTCGCAAGAATCGGACATGACTTAGTGACTAAACCACCACCGTGTAAAGGCCTCAGGATTTACTCCTCAAGTTCAGCTGCCAGGTTAAACTGTTCTTTGGTACTTTTTATAGCTCACTTGCCAGTATGATATGGAAGGGCATTTTTAAATTACTTTAAACTTAACAACTCTCAGTTTAATAGAAATTAAAATAAAAGTTGTTTAATACTGGTTCCTTTTGTTCCTCTTTGTCAGTTACCATCATTTTGGGGTGTTTACAACTCTTCTCCCTCAAGGGAAATAGCAGAGAAAGGAAGCTCATCCTGAAATATGACTGGATGACCCGCAAAATTGTATCTGATGCTCTTCTCTTCCCACAGGTACTGGATATTCAGGTCCTGGGGCCGTGTGGGCACGGTGATTGGTAGTAACAAACTGGAGCAGATGCCATCCAAGGAGGATGCCATTGAGCATTTTATGAAATTATATGAAGAGAAAACGGGAAATGCCTGGCACTCTAAAAACTTTACGAAGCATCCCAAAAAGTTCTACCCTCTGGAGATTGACTATGGCCAGGTAATCATGCTCTGACACTTGTTAGTGCTAGTAAAAGGTTTTCTTTTAAAAACCTGCCATGAATCAGATGACATCATTGATGAATTCCACAAAATATTTAAAGAATTAATACTGGTCCTTCGTAAACTCTTCCAAAACACAGCAGAAGAAGGAACACTTTTCAACTCGTTATACAAGGCCAGTATTATCCTGATAACCAAAGACAGATAAAGACATCACAGGAAAACTACAGATCAGTATAGTTATGGATATAAAAGCAGAACCTTCAACAAAATACTAACAAACTGAATCTAGCAGCACACGAGGATTTAGACACCATGATTGAGTAGGATTTGTCCCAGGAATGCAAGGTTGGTTCAACATGCAAAAATCAAATCAGTGTAGTATAACATGAGCAGAGTAAAGGATAGAAGCCACACAGTCATCCTAATGAACACAGGAAAAGCATTTAGTAAAACCCGTGCCCTTTCATGAATAAAGTCTATTCCATGAAGTATGAGGTGAAGCTTGTAAGAACAGTGTGAGCATTTTCAAGACTCACAAAGGAGCAGTCTTTGAAGTTGCTCCCTAAACACAAGGGAGGAGGAATTCATAGAGATTGCTTGTCTGAAGGTCACGTGACTTGCTTTATCATCAGAATTATAGTGACTACTGTGGGTCACAGTTTTTAGTCCTAAATTATTTCCTGATAATTTCCCATTATTTTTATTTGTAGCTTGATCATCTACCTTTATATTACTAGGCAACCTTCCAGTGTTTCTTGACTGATACTGTTGAGGCCATTTGTTTTGACAAAATTCTTACATTGTTTCTATATGAAAACCTGTTGCTTAAAATGAGGGGTGGTGCACATTTATTATGCAGAGGGAACGAGATTTATTGCAGTGGTACAGGTTTTAACTCAAATCTTTGAGGTCTAACATGTCTCAAAGGGGGATTTGAAGAACTTATAAACTGTAAGTTCTCTAGTTTATAGAGTGTCATGAACTTTACCATTAAAAACAGAAATTAACTCTTGTATAATGTTGGGGTAGAGAACTTGGACTTGAGTGTTGAACATACTTGGTCTAACTCAGCAGTGCTCCCTACTGAGTTTATTTTTTGCATTTCAAAAAGATGTACAGTTGAACAACACAAGTTTGAATTACATGGGTCCACTTACATGTGGAATTTTTTCATTGTAAATCATGCAGTTCCATACGATCCATGGTTGGTTGAATCCACGTATGTGCTGAGGATAGAGAGAAACCATGTAAATTATATATGCACATTTTCAACTGCAAGGAAGGGTAGCTAGCACCTGAGTTGTACAAAGGTACACAAAAGTTAAGCTCAAGATATACGTCTGTATATTCTTCTTTTCAGTTGACAGGTACTTTCAGCCATCATAGCCCTGGAGTCTTTGCTTACGCACTGTGTCACCAACCACCCACGTTTTGCCTTAATGTTCTAGGAGTATTTCCCTGTGTCCTCTAGAGCAGTGCTGTCCAACAGAGAGATGCACCCACTTATGCAATTTTAAATATTCCAGTGGCTACAGTTTATGAAGTAAGAACAGTGAAATTAATACTGTTTAACCCAGTATGTCCAAAATATTATCATTTTGATATGTTGGTATCGAAATATCTTTCCTTTTTTTTTTTAACTTCGTCTTTGATAGCTGATGCTTTTCTAGCTCTTAAAACATATCTCAGTTCAGAATGACCACATGTCAGAACCAGGCGCTACTCTGTTAAATGGTACTGAACTAGAGTATCATTTCTTAAGTCTATATAGAATTCCATTCTGGTAGTAGTAATAGTGTTAGTTGCTCAGTCGTGTCCTACACTTTGCGACCCCATGGACTTTAGTCCACCAGGCTCCTCTGTCCGTGGGATTCTCCAGGCAAGAACACTGGAGTGGGTTGCCATGCCCTTCTCCAGGGGATCTTCCCGACACAAGGATCAAAACCCAGGTCTTGTGGGTGGCTGTAGTTTGTAATTTACCAAACAATACTCTCCCATCCCCCAGTTAGATATTTAGATTATTTCTAGGTATTTGCTATAATGATGCTGATGTACATATCTGTATGCCTTTTTGCTTACTACCCTTAGAGTTCCTGTTACAGTATATGCATATAAATAAGGCTTTTTAGCGTATTAATAGTTTGCCTTCAAGTAAAGTTACAGCTAGAAGATAAGAATGCATGTAAAGACGCGTGTTTCCGCATTGAGAGTAGATCCGCTGTGACACTGACTGCAGCAGCCCTGAGCACTAGCACGCGGGTTCTTCTCTGCAGCTGCATTAAGCCACAGATTCCAGGAGCAAAGCCCAACACCAGTTCCCCTCATTCAAGCAGGGTCTTGGCTCAGCCTGGGATCCCCAGCTGGCAGGAGTTCAAGTGTTGTGTTGTTAGTATATTAGGAAGAGCGATCCCAGGGAGCAGGGGTGTGGGGTAGGGATGATACTCATACGTGCTTTAACACTGTCAAGCTGCCTGGCAGGAAGTGGGACTGGTTGCTTGATCCTTTGGCACTAGAGAGAAGGCTGTGTGAATTCAGTCTTAGGTGATGCAGCGTAGGAGAAGAAAGGAGGCAGAATTTGTCCATCAGTCCAGTGTGCTTTGGGTTCAAGGTTTGCCCTTGTAGGTGCCAGCACTTCCACGTTGGGCATGAATGGGCACTGGGCGGGTTCCCAGGCACAGGGCATCAGCAGCCCCGGAGTGGGAGGGAGTGTGGGTGCCTGCAGGTCTGCCTGTGCAGAACTGGATGCTTCGGCGGTGTCTGGAATAAGAATTGGGAGTAGCCGAGAGGATCTGGGGTGCACAGGCAGTCTCATCCTGTCCATACCCAACATGTTTCTCCTGGCAACTAATGCCAAACCTTTTACATGCAGCCTTTTTTTTTTTAAACCTTTTTTGCCGTTGGCACTCCATCCTATATCCTTTCTCTGCCAGATGACACTACCACAACTTTGCTTAGGTTGTTTAATTGGATCTCTTCCTGATTTTCCCTACAGGATGAAGAGGCGGTGAAGAAATTAACAGTAAACCCTGGCACCAAGTCCAAGCTCCCCAAGCCAGTGCAGAACCTCATTAAGATGGTCTTTGATGTGGAAAGTATGAAGAAAGCCATGGTGGAGTATGAGGTTATTGCAGTTTTGTTACATTTGTGAGCATTTGCTGGGGTGGATGCTTGGAGTGCTGAGTTGGCAACGAGTTCAATGGCTGGTCTTCAGCCTGAGAAATACAGGAGTGCTGAGGCCTGGGGTACCTACACTTTCACAGAGAATCACTGGCCTGTTGTGAAATAGATGATATGTTGCACTTTTGCCCTTGAAGTTGCCATAGGGCGTGTGGGGCATGGTTCTTTTGTGGCTCAACCAAAGAGGCCACTCGGAGTTGTCATGGAAGTCGAAGATGGAGCCCATTTACAGTGAAAGAACTGCTGTGACCAGCAGAGAGCTGACACTTGCTTCATCAGATAAAATTCATACCAGCCAATCATAGGGGTGGGGTGGGGGAGGGGAGTGATGAGTGAATCAGTCATATTTCTGTACAAGGAAAAGTGGCAGGGACCAGCAGGGTGCAGGAGTTGCAGATTAGCCTGGACAATTCCGCCCCTTCATCAGCTTGCTTCCTCTCTGCTTCTTCCAGCCAGCCCTAGAGAAGGCAAGAGAAATCTGGGTTGTCAAGACCACTAGCAGCTTCTCTTCCTCAGCCCTGCATCTCCCTGTCTTAAGCCCAGCCTGGCAGGACTGCTCAGGCTCTGCTGTCGTTACAGTGTTGGGTCATGTCTTAGACAACCCCTAACAGGTGTGAGGATAGCTAGGGCTTGTGCAGATATCTTGTTCAAGTAGATATACAACCAGGCTTCTGGCTGGGAGGTCTGACAGGTTTGAACAGCTTATGGGCAGGCTCAGCAAGAATGCCTAGAGAAGAGGTGTGCCAGAGTGGGCAGGGGCATCTTCATTTCATGAATGTTTCTGGTTTTCTGTACTCTGGCTTCTCTGTGATTCATAGAATTTCTCAGCTGTCATCAGACCCAGTCTCTCTGTGAAATGATTTTTTTTTTTTTTTTAATATTGTTTTACACTCTAAAATGGGCTTTCCATGGTGGCTCAGATAGTAAAGAGTTCGCCTGCAATGCTGGAGACCTGGGTTCAATCCCTGGGTTGGGAAGATCCCCTGGAGGAAGGCATAGCAACCCCACTCCGGTATTCTTGCCTGGAGAACCCCCATGCACAGTGGAGCCTGGTGGGCTATAGTCCATGAGGTTGCAAAGGGTCGGACATGACTGAGCACACACACACTCTGAAACAGCCTAGAGACAGGGAACTAAGTGGGTTGAACATGTGGAGAGTGGGGCACCCACTCTCAGCCCAGTGGACTCCGCATGGGATGGGGTGGCAAGGCAGATAAGGAAACATAGTAACTGGGGCACTGTGTGCTCCCTGAGGCAGGTGACCCTGAGCCCAGAGCAGACTTGGAGCCGGGGCGGGGAGGGTGTGCGCTGAGTCCAGAGCCCACGTTCCAGCTTTGAAGCCTCCTTCCCCGACCCCGCAGCCCACAGTCGGGAGTGGAGGTGGCTTGTGCTGGTTGAGCCCTTCCCTTGCTCTTGTGGGCTGTGTCTGTGCATTTGAGGGTGTAGGTTAGAGAAACCAGGTCTTTGTAAAACAAGCACCAGAATTACCCAGCTCAGGGAGATGCTGCCCTCAGAGTCGCTGCTGTCACTCTGGCCACACTGCTCTTGGAGCATCTTCTGGAGTTCCCTCTTTAGAATTGCTTTAGAGCCAACTCACAGTCCACGCTTGGGTCACTCTGCTCTTTTACTCTACTGTGTCTTTGGCTCAGAATACATTATCCACCCTCTTTTCTGGACTGCACTCCAACTGTTTAACTCTTCCCAGAAACCAGCTCTCCCTGGGGGTGGGTGGATGGGCAATACTGAGAATGCAGACGCTGTCACCACTGGTCCCTGATTGGTGCCTGTTGGGCTGTGAGCACCTTCACATCCTCTTAATATTTCATCTACTCAGATAGCAGTTCCACTTCTTGAGTGCTTGTCCAGCTCCATCTTTGTTCCAGGCCCTGCAGATACTAGCCCCAAAGATGGGCCAAGTGCAGTCCCGGGGCCAGGAGCTCAGGAGGTCTGCTGGGAACAACCCTAGAGACAGCAGCTCAGGATTCAGAGCAGGGGGCCCAGCCAGCATTCAGGCAGGTCCCTCCCATAGGAGTGGGTGCCTCACTCAATAGCTGGTGACCAGACCCCTGGCCACAGAGGCCCTGCTTCTCCCACTGCAGCCAGCTCCCTGCCTTCCTGCTGGTTCCAGGGTGTTGTGAGCAGCAGTTGTAGGGACAGATGTTTAACCTTCAGGGTGACTGATTTGAGGGGTACATTGTTAGCTTGATGTATGTTCAGGAGCATGTCCTTTTAAAAATAATTTTTACCACTTTATGGTTATTTTCTGGCTGGGGATGGCCTTGGCTCTGAGACCCCAGGGAGGGCCTCACTTGGGAATTAGATGAGAGTCCTGCTGTGTTTTCTTCCAGAAGTGTGGGACTGTTTCAGACCCAGTGCAGGGGTCGGGGCTTGGCTTCTCTCTGCCATAAATGAACAAGAGTCTTGTCTCACAGACTCCCGTCCACTGCACTGGGGGTAGGGCTGCAGAGCCTGTGGAATTGGGTCACCAGGTCTCCTTAGGAGGATCAAACAGACTGTGTCTGCTTCTTTCGGAGCCCAGGACGCCTGGGGTGATGTTCGGTCCGGCTCTCCCGTCATCGCGCTGGACAGTGCCCAGCTTTCAAAGGGAAAAAATCCCCCTGTCTCCTCAGATTGACCTTCAGAAAATGCCCTTGGGGAAGCTGAGCAAAAGGCAGATCCAGGCTGCATACTCCATCCTCAGTGAGGTCCAGCAGGTAAGACACCACCCTTTCCTCCAGCTGCCCCATATCAGGGGCAGGGGCGTCTCCTGGGCTGTCTCTCATCCTCGGGTGGGGAATGCAGCAGTACATTTACTCAAGGTTAAGAAAATAGACATACTGATTCCTGCTGATTTAGGTGGTTTTTAATTCACCAAGCATGACAAAGAAAGATCACAGTCCTAATGAATTAGCAGTGTTTTCAGTTGTCAGATATGAAGTAAACACTATATGCCTGATGAGGGATTTCATTCTCCTGCCTTGTAAAAATGTTCTGACTTTATTTTGTGTGTCCTTAAGAGAGGCTGAGTTTATTTGGCAGTTCCTAGGAAATCATCAAGTAGCAAGTTAAATATCGCATTGCTCTTGCTCATGTTCATTGCATGTCAACTTGCTGAGCATCTCCCAAGGTCCCCCAGTCCCCAGTGTCTTCCAGCCTCTGCCCTGGAGGGTTCCCCTTGTGTTTGGGGGTCGCACATGAAAGAGGAAAATCACACAGAACGCTGAAGTCGGACCAGGGCAGTGGACTCTGGCTGATGATGGAGAGGAGGCCCTGAAACGTAGCGGTTAAATCCAGTTACAGCCAGTCCTGATCGGTCGATCAGACTCATTCCTTGTTACCCACTGCCGGAGACCTGGAAGACTTCCTCAGCCTGAGCTCTTTCCCATCCCAGAATGTCCAAGCGGAGGGGCTGAGGTGGTGTCCTTTGCCTGTTGCACAGAGCAGCCTGCAGCACAGGCAGAGGTTTACAACGAGGACAGGCCCGTGTCACCGTGAGAAGCCCACGTAGGGCTTCAGGTGCTGACTCGTTGCCCCTTGACCCTCCTGTAGGCACTGAGGGTGTCTGCCGAGCGTGCACTGACCAGAGGTCCAGCTTCTCCGTTTCCTTGTGCATTTACTGAGCACCTTCTGTGTGGAGCACTAACTAGCAGTGCGGCCTGGGGAGGGGCTCACCTTTCTGTGCTGGCCCTGGCCCCCACCTTAAAGGTGAAGGTCAGTGGCNGACGGTACGGCAACCCACTCCAGTGTTCTTGTCTGGAGAATCCCATGCACAGAAGAGCCTGGTGGGCTACAGTCCATGGGGTCGCACAGAGTCAGACACAACTTAGCAATTGCAAGGACTTTGCCAGCCTCCTAACAGAGACACACTGGACACTCACTTTGAGACAAGGACCACGTTCTCCACTCTCTTTCCTCTCCTCTCAAAGAGCCCCCAGATGGGCAATGATTCTCCCCTGTGTTGTTGCCCTCATCCTCATCTGGATTCTAGCTGTCTACTCTTGAATTACCAAGGGTGCTTCCAGAGTGAAGCATCCCTCTACCTCTGAACTGCCCTTGGATGGAACTGCCTGACCTTATCTGTATTTCGAAGGACAGGGAAGCCTGGTGTGCTGCAGTCCACGGGGTCCCAAGAGTTGGACAGAACTGAGCGAGTGAACCACCACCATCTGTATTTTGTATCTGGGAAACACCAACTGCAACCATTCTTTCATGACATACGCTTTGGTCATTTTCATTGGATTTGGAAAAGAGGAAATTAAATTGAAGTGCTCAAGTTATCTTGAGCTGAAAATCTCTCTTGTCCAGTCAGTGTTGAATCTGGGCTAATCAACTCTCATTCTTTTAAATCTACCTGCACGTCATTTATCCGTTTCATATTCTTCTAATAGTCTTCACTAAGCCATGTCTAATGTCATTAATGCTCTTTTAAATAAGGTCATACACACTGGATGGAGTTCAGTAAATATAAAAGAATATCACCGAGAATGGAACTGTACATCCATCCAATAATCACAAAGTCTTTATTTTACAACCTGTCCATTGTACAGTAGGTTTCCCTGGAGGTTCACTGGTAAAGAATCTGCCTGCAATGCAGTCGACCCCCGGTTCAACTCCTGGGTCGGGAAGATTCCCTGGAGGAGGGCATGGCAACCCACTCCAGTGTTCTTGCCTGGAGAAGTCTATGGAGAGAGGAGACTGGTGAGCCGTGGTCCATGGGGTGGCAGAGTCAGACGTGACCGACTGACTAGGCACACGGCCCGCTAGGTACAGTGCAGAGCAGAGGTTCAAAGCTTTGCTAGTGTCAGTGTGACGTGGGTCTTGCAGAAGGACAGCTGTTATGTCCTCCACGTTTGCTGTTCTTCATTGTTCAGTCACTAAGCCACTAAGTCACATCAAAAGGTACAACGTTTTAATGAGTCCCCATGGACTGTAGCCCGCCAGGCCCCTCTGTCCATGGGAGTCTCCAGGCAAGAATCCTGGAGTGGGTTGCCATGCCTTCCTCCAGGGGATCTTCCCAACCCAGGGATCAAACCGAGGTCTCCCGCATTGCAGCCAGATTCTTCACCAGCTGAGCTACCAGGGAAGCCCACTGTATATAATAGTGAAGTGAAGTCGCTCAGTCCTGTCGGACTCTTTGCGACCCCGTGGACTGTAGCCTAAAGCCTCCTCCGTCCATGGGACTTTCCAGGCAAGAATGCTGGAGTGGGTTGCTATTTCCTTCTCCAGGAGATCTTCCCAATCCAGGTCTCCCAAACGGCAAGCAGATAACTTTACTGGCTGAGCCACCAGGGATACAGGTTGTGAAATAAAGACGTTGTGACGACTGGACGGACATGCGGTGGCATTCTGCTTACCATTGTTTCATATTTACAGAACTCCATTCAGTGTGTATAATGAGGGAAGGCCAGTGAAGACCCAGAGAAACAAACAAACAAAAAACACAAAACACACACACACACACACACACACACACACACAACTGGATATAGTCCATGAAATTCATGAAAAGGCATAGGGCAGCTCCTGGGACTGGATGTAGCCTGAGATGAAAAGGCAGTTCATGCGTCCATACCGCCGCTGGGACAAATGAGATTCAATGCTCATTCCTTTGTCTGGACCGTATTTGGAGCCCCAGGGAAGAATGCACCTGGTCTAGTCCTGACCACTGCTCACTCCTTAACAAGGGGCAGAAAGGCCATTTGGTACTCAGAGTCCGGGCTTCCCTGCTGGCTCAGAGGGTGAAGAATCCGCCTGCCAAGCAGGAGACTCAGGTTCGATCCCTGGGATGGGAAGATCCCCTGGAGGAGGACACGGCCGCCCCTCTCCAGTATTCTTGCTTGGAGAACCCCACGGACAGAGGAGCCTGGCAGGCTACCCTCCAAGGGGTCGCCAAGAGTCGGACACACTCGAGGAACGAAACAGCAATTGCAAGGCGCAGCCCCACCAAAAGCCTAGGAGATGAGGATGCTCCCGGAGAAAGTTCCATTGACCCTTCCCCAAGAGAGAGAGATGGATAGTTGGTGGCAGAACATGAAGGAAAAGAGCAGCTCCTGTTCCTAAGTCAGCTCCTCTTCGAGCATCCGCTGGCCGAGAGGCAGGATTCCTACGGCGGACGCAGATTCCACCTTCAGAAGCGGAAGAGCTCGACACCTGCCCCATTCCCCGCTCCTGCCTCTGTATTTTATCCTCCATTAGGTTGGGCAGCACATATTATTACTTCTTAGGCCCCAAGCTCCGTGAGCAGTGAGGACCCGGCTGAGTCAGCAGGCGGCTCAGGTGGGAGAGGTGCTCCGAAGCAAATCCCCGGCCATTAATTTTCTAGTTCCTGATGACTGCTCTTTGCTTCCACGACGCGGAAATGGTGCCGTATTTTAGTTACAGCTCTTTGAAGAAATCTTCGCTATTCTTTCGGTTGTTGCAGCCTGCCAGTGGCTCTTTTAAAGAGCCCGTGTCTCATAGAGAACAGAAACAAGACACTACCAGATATTTAAATAACTGTTAACGAAGAAATCTGCCATCTGGAGGAACATAGTTGTCATTTATTGATTTCTGCTTCTCTAGGTTGGGTTATTTAGCTAAAGAGGGATGTTAGCCCTCCTGTAATAAATCCTTATATGGTATCTCAGATAGATGAAGAATTGTATATAGATCCCGCAAGCTGACCCAACATGTGACATGGGGATTATGAAATGCTGGTGTCTTGGAAGCTCAATGTGGCATCTGATTATCCTTTTGGTAAACGTCACATGGCCACTTCCCTACAACCATCAGTCTGTTTAGTTCAGTTCAGTCACTCAGCTATGTCCATTTCTTTGCGACCCCATTGACTGCAGAACGCCAGGCTTCCCTGTCCATCACCAACTCCTGAAGCTTGCTCAAACTCATGTCCATCGAGTCAGTGGTGCCATCCAACCATCTCATCCTCTGTCGTCCCCTTCTCCTCCTGCCTTCTATGTTTTCCAGCATCAGGGTGTTTTCCAATGAGTTGGTTCTTTGCATCAGGTGGACAAAGTACTGGAGTTTCAGCTTCAGCATCAGTCCTTCCCATGAACACTCAGGACTGATTTCCTTGAGGATGGACTGGATGGATCTCCTTGCAGTCCAAGCTACCATAAAGGAGTCCAATGTCCAAATGGCAAGTAATTAATAGACACCCCCTTTCCCACTCATATTAGACTAAAAAACAAAATAGGGATCACCCAAGATTTTCTATAAAAGGGTAGAAAGTAGGTATTTGGGGCTTAGTGGGCCACAGAATCTCTATGAAATCAGCCATAAAGATAGATGAAGGAATGAGTGAGATTGCATTTCATTACAATGTTATTTATGAATAACATCTACAAAGAGCTGGCCGGACATGACTGAGTGATTGAACAATAACAATTATTTACATAAACAAGCAACAGACCAGAGTTGGCCCAAGGGTTATAGCTTACACACCTATGGCCTCAAATTCCGCCTTCTGCACCAGTACATTGAGTCCTGATCAACCGGACAATAACAGCAAAAATACCTGCTATCTTTTAAATCACTTATTCAATCTTAATATTATGTATCTATTTACTACATATATATAGGAGGTTTCCCTGGTGGTTCAGCTGGTAAAGAATCCGCCTGCAGTGCAGGAGACCTGGGTTTGATCCCTGGGTTGGGAAGATCCCCTGGAGGACAACATGGTGACCCACTCCAGTATTCTGGTATGTATATATTTATGTATATATTCTACAGAGGTAGTAATATCCATAACAACACAATAAGAGAGCTATCTCTATTTTAGAAACCAAGAACTGAGCTTAGGGACCTAATCTGGTCAATATCTCCAAAACATCCAAACAGACATTTGGATTCGGCAGTTTCAGCAGTTTTCGTCAGGATGGGTTGGGTTATGCTGCAGTGATAAGCAACCCTCAAACCTCAGGAGTGCAAACCAACAAGAATCTGTTTCTTCCTTAAGGAGAGTCCCAGGCACTTCTCCAGGTCAGTTTCCCTCTGTGTAGGTATCCACTCTTGTCTGCTTGCAACTTCTATCAGCTCTGAACTGACACATTCTCTTGTGTTCCCTCCAAGAGAAGAGAAGTCTAGACAAGTACTTTCTCACTCCAGCACACGTACAGGTCACCTAGGATCTTATTCAAGTGAAGCTCCACAAGAATTTGGGGGGCGGGGTCTCAGATCTGAATTTCCATCACTCCATGCTGATGCTGGTGTCTGGTGACCACATTCCAAGTGGTACAAGGTACTCTGGCAAGAAAATGATTCTATATGGAAAGAGAGACATCTGGTCAATGTTCTATTGGCCCAAACAAGGCAGAGTGCTCTGCATAACTTGAGAAAAATACGGAAGTGGTCTTGATCACTTTTGTAGGGTATATAGGAAGCACGTCTCCTGGGGTATAGTTGGAATACCAACTCAGTCTATGCTTGGTTGCCTTCAAAGTCTTTACCCAGGTCACTGTGTTACCCTACTTATCCTGCTGACAGTCAATCAGTTCTGACTCCCATCCTGTTAGCCTGGAATCCATCTCACCCGGAGAGTCTTCATCCCTGAGCCTACATCTTTATCTCCCATCCCCTTGCTCTGCAAAATGTGGTGCCTGAACCGGGAGCATAAGCATCATGGGGAGTTTGCTAGAAATACAGAATATTAGACGCACTCCAGACCAAATGAGTAAGAATCTGCATTTTAACAAGACCCTTACGTGACATGCATGCATGTTAAAGGACGCAGATCAACCTCCAGAGACACCAGTTTGCCGACAAAGGTCTGTCTGTTCAAAGCTATGGGTCTTCCAGTTGCCATCTACAGATATGAGAACTGGACCATAAACAAGGCTGAGCACCAAAGACTTGATGCTGTCAAACTGTGGTGTTGGAGAACTCTTGAGAGTCTCCTGGACTGCAAGGAAATCAAACTAGTCCATCCTAAAGGGAATCAACTCTAAATATTCACTGGAAGGACTGAAGCTGAAGCTGAAGCTCCAATGCTTTGAGCACCTGATGCAAACAGCTGACTCACTGGAAAAGACCCTGATGCTGGAAAAGACTGAAGGCAGGAGGAGAAGGGGACGACAGAGGATGAGATGGATGGATGGCATCACCAACTTGATGGACGTGAGTTTGAGCAAGCTTCAGGAGTCGGTGATGGACAGGGAGGCCTGGTGAGCTGTAGTTCATGGAGCATCACAAATAGTCTGACATGACTTAGTGACTGCACAACAATCTGACATGACGAGAACAATCTGTGTAAGATGACTTTAAATTCTTCCTAATTTCAGATATCTTTTTATCTAGGAAAAGAGGGAGGGGTGGGTATATTCTGATAGACTGGAGTTAAACCAAAAAAAAACAAAAAAAAAACAAAACTGTTTTCATCAGCACAAAAGCTTTGACTGGAACATTTAAACCCTTACCACTGCCTTAAGGAAGAGGAATTTCCAAGCCAGTCGAGAGTGCTTTTTAGCACATTCCAAAAGAAAAATTCTAAAAGCTCAGAAGGCATATAAATGCCAATTTCTTGCTACAATCCTTGAATGAACAAAAATGTCCGTTTCAGAATGTTCACTGTTATTGTATAGGAAATATCTGATTTTCCCATGTGGACTCTACATCCTACAGCTGTGCTGTCATGGATTATTATCCCCATTTCTGTGTGGAACCTGGAAGGTTTTCAATGTGCCAGATCAACATTTGCACTTTTTAAACCCGCATCTTTGTCTTATCGCACTTTTTGCTACAAAGACACCGGCCTGATCGATTCATTATTTAAAATGAAGAAGTCCCAGCAACAGGCTGAAGGAGATGAACGCAGCCCCGAAGGGCTAGATGGCTGAGACCCCCAAGCCCTTGGCTGGGATGTTCGAATTCAGAACTGGGAGAAGTGCTCTTGCCTGGCAGGTGGGCTGATTCCCCACCAGCTGGTAGTGATGGGCTTTTTATTCACATCCCAGGATCAGAAACTAGAAAGCGTGCTCAGAGAGCGCCACGGGGCAAGGAGAAAGCGGAAAACACTCCAGCACCCTTGGCAGGCTCCTCCGTTCACCAAGTCGCTTGGTAAAATGAGCCAATTTTCTTCCAGCTCTGGCAGCTCACAGCCTGGCTTCCTCCTCTCTGGCAGTCATGGGGTTTTTTAACCTGAAGCACGGATGGAACGGAATGCCTGAACAGGCCTGCAGAGCTCCCCAGAGCAGGCTCCGCCTCCTCATGAATATTTAAACGGACACAGCAGAACCTTGACTCTCAAATTCCGAGGGGCTAAGATAGTACAAGTCCCCCTGCCTGATACAAGGGGCCATGAGATGAAAACAAAGATAATGTTCCCAGTGTGGGAAGAAATAGTATCCTAAATAATTTATAGCGAGCTATCCTATCAACACTCAGGAAATGGAAGTCGGGATAGCCCATCTCCTGGTGTATTGTTGATTTTTTTCCCAAAGGAAGGTTGTAATTTTGCTTTTTTCCAGGTTGAAAAATCAATGCTGATTTAAGTCACTCCTCTGTGCTAACTCAAAAAAAAAAAAAATTCACTGTAAAAAATCAACACAAATCAAATTTTCAAAAAGTATTGATACATCTGGTCCACACTAACCCAGATGGGCTCATGCATTCCATCTCTCTCAGCACTATCAAGGTATAATTGACAAATAAAACTGGAAGCTACTTCTTAAAAAGCACAGTGTAATGATATGACACACGTATATCTTAAGAAAGGCTGCTCCCACATCCGTCACAAAAAAAAATGCTAACCTTTTTCATTTTTTGGTGAACAACATTCAAGTTCTGTTCATCTTTTCAAGTTTCTTTTGCACAGCACAGTGGTGTCAGCTACAGTTACCGTGTTACATACTGAATGCTGCTGTTGTNGGGGGTGGGTGGATGGGCAATACTGAGAATGCAGACGCTGTCACCACTGGTCCCTGATTGGTGCCTGTTGGGCTGTGAGCACCTTCACATCCTCTTAATATTTCATCTACTCAGATAGCAGTTCCACTTCTTGAGTGCTTGTCCAGCTCCATCTTTGTTCCAGGCCCTGCAGATACTAGCCCCAAAGATGGGCCAAGTGCAGTCCCGGGGCCAGGAGCTCAGGAGGTCTGCTGGGAACAACCCTAGAGACAGCAGCTCAGGATTCAGAGCAGGGGGCCCAGCCAGCATTCAGGCAGGTCCCTCCCATAGGAGTGGGTGCCTCACTCAATAGCTGGTGACCAGACCCCTGGCCACAGAGGCCCTGCTTCTCCCACTGCAGCCAGCTCCCTGCCTTCCTGCTGGTTCCAGGGTGTTGTGAGCAGCAGTTGTAGGGACAGATGTTTAACCTTCAGGGTGACTGATTTGAGGGGTACATTGTTAGCTTGATGTATGTTCAGGAGCATGTCCTTTTAAAAATAATTTTTACCACTTTATGGTTATTTTCTGGCTGGGGATGGCCTTGGCTCTGAGACCCCAGGGAGGGCCTCACTTGGGAATTAGATGAGAGTCCTGCTGTGTTTTCTTCCAGAAGTGTGGGACTGTTTCAGACCCAGTGCAGGGGTCGGGGCTTGGCTTCTCTCTGCCATAAATGAACAAGAGTCTTGTCTCACAGACTCCCGTCCACTGCACTGGGGGTAGGGCTGCAGAGCCTGTGGAATTGGGTCACCAGGTCTCCTTAGGAGGATCAAACAGACTGTGTCTGCTTCTTTCGGAGCCCAGGACGCCTGGGGTGATGTTCGGTCCGGCTCTCCCGTCATCGCGCTGGACAGTGCCCAGCTTTCAAAGGGAAAAAATCCCCCTGTCTCCTCAGATTGACCTTCAGAAAATGCCCTTGGGGAAGCTGAGCAAAAGGCAGATCCAGGCTGCATACTCCATCCTCAGTGAGGTCCAGCAGGTAAGACACCACCCTTTCCTCCAGCTGCCCCATATCAGGGGCAGGGGCGTCTCCTGGGCTGTCTCTCATCCTCGGGTGGGGAATGCAGCAGTACATTTACTCAAGGTTAAGAAAATAGACATACTGATTCCTGCTGATTTAGGTGGTTTTTAATTCACCAAGCATGACAAAGAAAGATCACAGTCCTAATGAATTAGCAGTGTTTTCAGTTGTCAGATATGAAGTAAACACTATATGCCTGATGAGGGATTTCATTCTCCTGCCTTGTAAAAATGTTCTGACTTTATTTTGTGTGTCCTTAAGAGAGGCTGAGTTTATTTGGCAGTTCCTAGGAAATCATCAAGTAGCAAGTTAAATATCGCATTGCTCTTGCTCATGTTCATTGCATGTCAACTTGCTGAGCATCTCCCAAGGTCCCCCAGTCCCCAGTGTCTTCCAGCCTCTGCCCTGGAGGGTTCCCCTTGTGTTTGGGGGTCGCACATGAAAGAGGAAAATCACACAGAACGCTGAAGTCGGACCAGGGCAGTGGACTCTGGCTGATGATGGAGAGGAGGCCCTGAAACGTAGCGGTTAAATCCAGTTACAGCCAGTCCTGATCGGTCGATCAGACTCATTCCTTGTTACCCACTGCCGGAGACCTGGAAGACTTCCTCAGCCTGAGCTCTTTCCCATCCCAGAATGTCCAAGCGGAGGGGCTGAGGTGGTGTCCTTTGCCTGTTGCACAGAGCAGCCTGCAGCACAGGCAGAGGTTTACAACGAGGACAGGCCCGTGTCACCGTGAGAAGCCCACGTAGGGCTTCAGGTGCTGACTCGTTGCCCCTTGACCCTCCTGTAGGCACTGAGGGTGTCTGCCGAGCGTGCACTGACCAGAGGTCCAGCTTCTCCGTTTCCTTGTGCATTTACTGAGCACCTTCTGTGTGGAGCACTAACTAGCAGTGCGGCCTGGGGAGGGGCTCACCTTTCTGTGCTGGCCCTGGCCCCCACCTTAAAGGTGAAGGTCAGTGGCCAAGGGGGCCAGATTGAATTTTATAGCAAAAGGTCCCCCCCCCCCGCAAGCTTTTTTTTTTTTTTTTTAATTGTATCAGGTCTTAGTGGTGACATGTGGGTTCTTTGTGGCAGTGCACAGGCTTTGCTGAGTTGGTAACGCTTGGGCTTAGTTGCCCCGTGGCATGTAGGATCTTACTCACATTCCCTCCGTTAGAAAGCAGATTCTTAACCACTGGACCACCACAGGAGTCCCCAACAGTTTGTTGTGAAATCTTTTCAAACATGCAGAAAGTTGAAAGACTTCTGTAGCAACAGCCAGTGCGCCCACCACCAAGATGCCCCAGTGAACGTTTTACATAGCGGTGCAGGGTTTGTGGGTGTATAAATGCACAACTGTCTGTACAAGTGAAATCGTGTACGGGAAGCCCGTGTGTCCGGAACCACCCAGTTTGAAGATGGGATGCTGCCGCTGCCCAGCTGAGTGACAGACGCTGCAGAAGGTGGTTTCCCGGCCTGGCCACACAGACTTGGCGGCAGCACCCGGCTTCCAGAAGAGAAAGTCCGGGAAGGTGCTGGGAGCTCAGCGGTGCCTCAGGCTCTTCCCTCTGTTCCCTCCCCACAAAGGCACTGTCCCAGGGCAGCAGTGACTCTCACATCCTGGATCTCTCCAACCGCTTCTACACGCTGATCCCCCACGACTTCGGGATGAAGAAGCCCCCGCTCCTGAACAACGCAAACAGTGTGCAGGTAGCACCGCAGCCCAGGGGGAGCCGCTGGTCTGGGCTGTGCGGGGTTAGGGGTCACTCCCTCATCACTGCCCCTCTGTGTTGTGATCCCCGAGGGCAGCGGCCAGGGCCGAAGGCCTGCCGCTGGGCTCTCGTTTCAAAGTAGGGTTTCTCCCCATATTAGGAGCCTGCTCGTTAGTAGAACAGTTGGGTTTTCCTGCCCTTGCTGAACCATGTCAGTCTGGGGAAAAGAACCGCAGGAGACGGGGGAGCATCTTTGTCTCTGCTTTCCCTTTCTCCTTCATTAGGGAGCCAGCGAGAGGTCTCCACCTGTCACCAGTGTTTGGGAGAGAAAGCCCCCACACACAGCCATATGGTTGCTGCCTCTTCTGCCCTGGAGAGCGAGCCTCCTTAGCATTCCAGAAACCCTTAGGCGTGTTCCCTGTGAACAGAGAATAGGCTGTCCCTGGACACCTGGGCGGGACCTCGTCACTGTCTATGTTAGACGTTGTCTGGGTTCTGGGTGAGTCTTTCTCCCTCACCTTGTACTTAGCTCTGGGTTTTCCTTTCCTCCAGGCCAAGGTGGAAATGCTGGACAACCTGCTGGACATTGAGGTGGCCTACAGTCTACTCAGGGGTGGTTCTGACGACAGCAGCAAGGACCCCATTGATGTCAACTATGAGAAGCTCAAAACTGACATTAAGGTAACAGGGCCCACCCTTTCTGAAGCATCAGACCCTCTGTCCCAAGAACAGTGGTCCCCAAACTTAAACATGCATCAGGATCTCCCAGAGAGCTTGTTAAAACAGATGACTGGCGTCCAAGGATTAACCATCCTGGTAAGGTTCCTAGGTGTTTCTGCTTGTGGTCCTCTGAGAACCTCAGAGCCTTCACCTGTAAAGAAGCACCTTGTTAACGAGGCAGGCTTCCAAGTCAAGGCAAGCACCTGATGGCAGCCGTAATAAAGCTGCAGTGCCTAGATTCATGTACTCTGGAGTCAGAGTGGCCATGCTGATGTGCACAGTTCTTGAACTTGGGTCTGTTGGAGGCTTGGGCAGAAAGCACCCTGCCTTGGCCAGCCAGAGAAATTTGTGCCTTAGCTGCGAGCGTGCCTGGCTTTGAGCCTGGTCTCATGTCTCACATGTGCCTCCTTTCACAGCCCATGTCCTGCCCTGCAGTGTGAGGAAGTTCAAGTACCCTGGGATCTGTTCAGCCTGGTGTGCTGTGTTTACATAACTAAAAAGAGCCTTTGCTCCGTGCTTAGGACAAAGCATAGGTTTTGTGTGGTGTGCGGGTGTAGCAGGGTAGGATACCAAACAGCCTGGTTCTTCATCAAGGGGTTTGTTAATGTCTCCGTTAATGATTGTAAAGCCATTTAATTAAGAAGCAGTGAGGAGAACTAGAATTTCTGCATTCTCTTAACTTTGGTTTAGACTGAAAATATAAGTCCCATCACATGCTCATTGATTTAGGCAGAGATTCCATTACTGGACGGCTATTTAGTGCACATTTGCTCTGATCCGTGATGTGCCTGTGCCTGAGGATTCAAGTGCAGCACCCATCACCATCGTCAAAAGCCCTAGAGTCTGTCGTATCCCTGCTGCTGTTGGTTGCAAGTCTTGGCTGCGGGTGTCTCCTGGCCTCGGGGCTTTAGGTCATGGTTCAGTTCAGTACACACAAGCAAAGTCGTTTCCGACTCTTGGTGACCCCATTAACTGTAGCCCGCCAGGCTCCTCTGTCCATGGAATTCTCCAGACAGGAATACCAGAGTATTCATTTCCTTCTCCAGGGGATCTTCCCGATCCAAGGACTGAGCCCAGGATCTCCTGGTTAAGTTACGGTTAGGGGGACTGTTACCTAAGAGCCAGCTGGCTCCTCATTGTAGACGTTCCTTGCTCCCAGACGGTGAGCCCCACGTTCCAAGCTTTCGTGATGGCCCAAAGCATAGGGTTCTAAGACCAAGGGTTCTAAGGCAGGAGGGAGGCTGGGATCATGCAAACAGGTGATGCCCGAGGAGGTGGGGGGCCTGACTCTCTTCTACCCGGGCTCCACGTCAGCCATGTATTACTTGTGCATCAGCTGAGCCTGTTGTTGTCCCTGCCTCTGTGTGGCTCTCCTTGCTCTGATTCCAAGACGCTTTATTTCTAGGTTGTGGACAAAGATTCCGAAGAAGCTGAGATCATTAGGAAGTATGTGAAGAACACTCATGCAACCACACACAACGCCTACGACTTGGAAGTCATCGACGTAAGGCTCTCTCCTCCCTCTGCCCCCTTTGTATCCAGCCAGCTCTTCCCTGCCCATTCCTCCGACCTGGGCCTGGGTAGAAAAGAGCGGTTGGCTTTGCTTTAAATAAGCAGAGGAAGTGACACAGTTGCTTGTGGGACACAAAAATCCATAGTCTTGTGGTTTGGGGTTGGCTTTTTATTCTGTTTTAAAGGACATTTCCTACCTACCATTCCAAAAACCTAGTTCTGACCTGGTTTTGGAATCAGAACTATCAGGAGAGATCCAAATAAAGTGCTCAGGTGTGCCTCTGCTGCACACAGGATGAATGTAGCTGCTGGTCCCTGCTGGAGGAGGCCTTGAGTGGCCTGCTGCCGCGTCCCAGCCTGACTGGAACACCTTACATAGTGCAGAAGGCCTCACGTGTCCCAATCTGTCCGTGTGTCCCGTCAGATCTTCCAGTTCCCCCATAGTAACCGGTGGCTCCTTCCACTTCTCTCGTTTATGTAATAATTCTGACCAGATCTTCAAGATAGAGCGCGAAGGGGAGAGCCAGCGTTACAAGCCGTTTAAGCAGCTGCATAACCGGAGGCTGCTGTGGCACGGGTCCAGGACCACCAACTTCGCGGGCATCCTGTCCCAGGGTCTCCGGATAGCCCCGCCTGAAGCGCCTGTGGTATGTGTCTGGCCTGGGAGCCATAGCAGGCGTGGGGTGGGCTCTGCCCGTCTCTGCAGCCATCTCCACTAGAGCCCTGTGGGTGCCTGTGCGGGAAGCCTCTGGGTGCCTCCGTGACCACGCGGCCTTGTTTAAAGATGAAGGCGCAGCCCTGGTGGTTAAGGTAAGCGTTGCCGCACGGCCCTTTCCTGACCTCACTACCGAGCTGCACACAGTTTCTGGAACAGAGGAAGTGAAGTGTTCTCCAGACCCTGCTGTGAATGATAATTGGGTGTTGACTGGCAGAGAGCACAGACTTTGGCCACTGGCCAGGCTGAGTCCCAGCCTGCCTCTCGCACCTCCTAGCTGGGCACCTCCAGCCTGCCTCGGTAGAGCCCGACCCAGACCTTAGTCAGACCGCTGTGTCAGCTGCTCAGTTACAGACGTGACCCACAGGCAGGAACTTAAGAAGGGTCTGCCAGGCCCCTTGTTCTGTAGTTGTAGAAAGCGAGGAACTTAATGACTGGACTCGTTAGTGTGGCAGAGTCCACTGTGCTGTGCAGCGGCAAACACTCTAGTGTCTCTTGACCCCATTTTCCCTTAAAGGAATAAAAAGTACGGCTGTGTTTACTGGACGTTCACATGTGCCATGCCCTGGTCTAAGAAGTGGCTAGTAGCTCGTTGAATTTTCACAGTAGCCCCATGGGGTTCTTTTCCCCAGTTCAGCAAAGAAAGTGAAGTCCAGAGAGATGCAGTGACTTCTCACGGCCCCTGGGCAGCAAGTGGAGCTGGGATCTGAGCAACCTGCTCCCGAGCGCGGGCCTCTGCCCGCTGTGGGGCCGCCAGGAACCTGTCACGGCTGTTTTCTTGTCGTCTGGCTCACACTCAGCACTCCCGTGAGAAGGTTTTCAGCTGTCCCTTTTCCCTCCCTCCAGACGGGCTACATGTTTGGTAAGGGGATCTATTTCGCCGACATGGTCTCCAAGAGTGCCAACTACTGCCACACATCCCAGGGAGACCCAATAGGCTTGATCCTGTTGGGAGAAGTTGCCCTTGGAAACATGTGAGTAACCCCAGCTCTGGGGCTGGTGGCACTTGTTGGGGGTGAATGGGGTGAGCTGCAGGAAGGAGCTTCCCCTGGCTAGGGGTGATCCTGGAAATTCCCCACCAAGTTAAGAGGATCCACCAGTTTGGCGGTGGGTGTCAGACACCAAGGCAAGTTAAGTGAATGAGGGAGGCAGAGAAATGTTTCACGAAACCAAGCTAGGAGGACCGCCAGGCCTCAGGAACTGGAGTCCCGCTCTTCCTGTGGACTAGGAAGCACAGCGGGTGGTGACTTCGTGGCCCCTGTTCCCCTACTGATACTTAGATTTCCTGTCTGAGACCAACTCAGGTTGAATTGGAATCTTAATCCCAGTTGCAGATGCCTTGCAGAGAAAATCTGATTGGCTTAGCTTGGATTGGTTGTCCACCTTAGACCATAACCCAAAGAGAGCAGGGTTATGTAATAGACCAGGAGGGGTGTCAGGGTCCTGGACTGGACAAAGTTCCAGAACGGCAGCTACACCATAGCTCCAATCAGGCCCTTTCCTGGAAGTGGCCTTCTGGCAGTGATCATTGGCACCAGCTGTTCAGAGGGGACTACACCTTCCACGTCTAGAACCAGAGCAGAGGGGGCTCCTAGCAGGGGACGTGGCCGGGGCTCTCTGAGTGTCGGTCTCAGCAGCTTCTGTGGCCTTGCTCTGCTGTTCGTACTGTCGGTCTGAGAGCCCAGTGACCTTAGAGGCTCTTCTGAAGCTACCTTCTCTTACAGGTATGAACTGAAACACGCTTCGCATATCAGCAAGTTACCCAAGGGCAAGCACAGTGTCAAAGGTAATGTGTTTCGGAAGCTGCTGCTGCAGATACCCTGCACGGCACAGGGAGGGGGCTTTCTTTCCCCCAAAGTCATAGCTTCTGTGGCTAGCTGTTCCAAGTTCTTTTTTTTTTTTTAATGTTTGACTCTGGCCACAAACGACCCTGGTTTTACAAATGCCATAGAAGAGTTCTGGTTCCGGCTTCTAATAACCATGTTCTAACCTGACTCTTTGCTTCAGTATTGAGGGCCTTCTGGTGGCATAGTGGTACCTGGAGCTTCTTGAATTGCTATAGCTCATAGCCCATATTGACTTAGGACTTCCTTCTGCCTGGGTGAAGCGAAGGCTTTGGAATTCTACCTACCAGAAAGCAGGGTGGGGACACTACTATGCTGATGAAAATCAGGCTGAAACTTGGTGTATCCCTACAGCTTTATGTCTGGAAAGAGGACACAGTATTGGGTTTTGTATGTCTTTTAAATGTATACACAGATCTCATCTCTCTGGAGCGTTTTCGGCATGTTTCCACAAATCATATCCCGTCTGCCTTCTGTCCTGCAGGTTTAGGGAAAACTACCCCTGACCCATCGGCTAGTATTACTATGGATGGTGTGGAGGTGCCTCTCGGGACAGGGATTTCATCCGGTGTTAATGACACCTGTCTGCTGTATAACGAGTATCCTTTTACGAGTGTGCTGTGCACGCCTCAGGCAATTGTCTGGGGCTGTGAAGTCACTTAAATGCAGCCAGTGCACCCAGGGGCAGGCTGGCTCAAGACTGTCCCGTGGTGTGTCTCACGGGGAACAGTTCCCCTCAGTGGTCTCCCCAGTCAGGATGAGAGACCCCGCCCCCGACCTGGGATGGTTTGTGGGGTGTTGCTGTAGGCCGGCTTGTGGGCAGCAAGCTCCCCCTCCTTTGTGGAAGCGTTTGTACCTTGACACGCTTCCCCTCCAGGTACATCATCTACGACATTGCTCAGGTGCACCTGAAGTACCTGCTGAAGCTGAAGTTCAACTTCAAGACATCCCTGTGGTGAGGTGTGCAGGCTGGTGGCTGACGTGCTTTGCACTGACTGACCAGGCAGAAACCTCAGCTGAGTTGCTGAGGCATAGTAGCTTCACTCAATCTCCTTAGAAAGGATTTTATATGAACACTTGGTCACATATTTCAATGATTTTCCCAACTTTTCAAATCCCTTGATTGTTATGTTGGGCGGGGGAGTGGGTGGGGGGTTGTTTTGGGGTTTTTCTCCTGCCAGCCATAACCCTGGTAGGTACAACTGACAATAGAGAAAAGTTGGGGAGGGTCTTAACTGTGTCTAGATTAGTCCAATGGAAGAGCCTTGCAAGCCGCATTAGAACCTCTGCCTTACTGGTTTCCCCAGGGAAGGAAAAAAAATAATCTTCTACCCTTGTTTCTAAGTATTCATCTTTAGTTTTGGAAAAATGTTAAGTGTTTATTTTGAGGTCAAAATAAAAACTAATTTCATACTATTTAAATTTCCTTTTTTTTTTTTAAATTTTGTATTTGTTGTCACCCTTTCAGCCTCTTGTTTTTCTGTGAGAAGTGTTGGGAGACCACAGGGAGGAGCTTGAACAGTTTCTCATACTGAGAAACAAAAGGCACTTTCCTTTTCTAGAAACTCTCGAACGTGGAAGCTCTTGGAATACATAGTAGTTTTAGATTGCACTTGAAATTCTGTTTTCCTCTGAGCAATTTTGTCTTCTAAATTAAGACTAGCATCACCAAAATACCAAAGGGCTAATAGTAATTCTGGATTAAAATGGAAATGGCTTCTGTCCTTATGTGTGTTTGGTCTCATTCTGACTGCGGACCTATTAATCTTCACAGTGCAAGGTCCACAGAGACTGTAGGGGGATTGTTTGCACCCGTATCCATGAAACCCCAGAATGTGCCGGGAAACATACAGCAGTGGCCAGTAGGAAAGCCCCGTCTGAGTAACAGCCAAGCATAGGAGACCATGCTTCTTTCTCTTCAGTTTATCAGATAGTGGTGATAAAACCCATGTCAGCATGCTCTTCCTTTCTGTGGAGTGTTACCTTAACATATACTATATTGCCTCCTACCACTACTGTGTATTTGAGCATGCTGCTTATTAAATATTTACATTTAAGTTCCCTGAAAGCCAGGATGGTATCTTATGACACTTTAAACCTACAGAAGGAGAATGGGAAGTGAGGGCTAGAAGGTAAAGTCACAGGTAAGAGAAGGCCTTAGAATGAGCTGTTGTCGCAGCTCCAGACTTACATGGGTGTTCTGGATCAGAGAAACAAAGAACAGACATCATTACAGAAAAGAAGAAAAACACGTTTTCTCTGAGTTGAGTTGCATTGAAGTGATAATAGCAGCAGGTGCAGTTTATGAACTGTGTGTTCATGGTAGCCATGTTTGTGGCTTTCTGCAGTTAATAAAATTTGAGGGCCGTACAAACCCAAGTTAGGGTGTCAGATTTCAGAAACGGGCAAACCAGCTTCTTTATCTTTTGTTTGGTGTCCTTAACGTTTGATGAAAATCCTTAGCAAAATCAACCTGAGGCCTCGCTCCTGGTTAGCTGGCCACCTCCCTAGATGCTGATATTCTGTACTCGTCACCATTTTTTATCAGCACAAAGAAGGGCAATTACCAACCCCTACCCCTACCCCTCCCCACACCACAGTACCTGATTAAACAGAGTATTTTTAGGTTGGAGTGATTGCTTAATGGGTTTTCTATAATCAGAACTGATTTCTTTATTAAAGAGAGATTCTGATTCCATACTTTTCTGCTAAAAGAGGGAACCTGCCATGTTATGTTTCAGTATTCATATTTTTATTTTCCTTCTTGACAAAAATTCAGGTTAGCAGCTAAAATGTGTGTAGTTAGTTTAAAATTGTAAATCATACAGAAGCACAGGGTGCCTGGTGAGCCACGGTGCAGCCTGGGCCTCTGCTGGGAGCTGCCTGCTCTCCTGCCTTTGCCTGGAAATGCCCTTGGACGGCAGCAGCTGCCAGAGACAGCGTTTGGCTCACGTTTCAGTCCACACTGTTCCATACAGCGTGGTGCACGCCCGTGGTTTAAATGTTCTAAGCAGAAGCACCACCCATCACTCCAATGTGTTAACCAAGAGGTTTTGCATTGGCAGTTTTCTCTTGCTGTCCTCTTTTGGAGGCTGAGAACAGCGCCTCGAACAACCCTGTGAGAGCAGGCCTCTGAAGCTGCTATAGTGATGTGATGACTGGAGCTTCGCACTGGGGTGAACCCCAAAACACTGTGCTTTTTGGGTCCCCTTAGTTAAGCCCAGTGGCAGCTTGGCCCCTGGCACATGCAGAGTGTGTGTTCAGTGTTCACGCTGAAAGCTCTTTGACCTGCTCCAGACACCTTGTGTCTTCTCTCCATGAGGATCTGAATATGAGGGATAGATTTATCTCCGACCTGTTGGGCTGGTTTTAATTACTCTCCTTATCACCCAGCTACTTTAAGGATGTCATTTTTCCACAGTAGCATCGCTTCCTCTTCAATTCCCCAAATACTGAGAGTTGTTTTTTAAAGGAACAGTGCTCTAAGTAAAGCTTTTCATATTCTGGCTTCCTGGGGGCTTATAGCTGGTTTTGTGGGGTCTAGAGCAGTGATGACCAGCATCCCACCACCTGCGTCACTTCTGCCCAGTACCCTCTGCCTGAAAGATCATCAGGCAACTCGTATTTGCATTTCTCTGGCTTAAGAGAGCAAAGCCAGGCCAGGATCTAGGTTATAAACAGGTGCATTTTTGGAGACTCATTTTGGAAAATAAAAATATAATGACCTGCAAACGTTTTCCTCAGGTTAGAGGTTGCCAACCAGTGGAAAGTGCTCGTGATGGGGACACTTGGGCATAGCCCTATTCTGCCACTGTGCCTTTCTGGGCAGGGGGTCTCACCTTGCAGCAATGGGCTTGTGCCCATAAGTCAACTGGTTTTGGCACATGTCCCTTCGCCCAGAAGTGGCCTCATTGAAGGTGGAATGGGTCCTAAAGCTGAGCCAGCATGCCAAACGGGGTGAGGCTGCCCCACAGGGCCTGTGAGATCTTAGTTCCCCGATCGGGTCAAACCCTCGCCCCCTGCATTAGAAGCATAGTCTTAACCACTGGACTGCCAGGGAAGTCCCCCAGAATATGTTTTAGATCAGATACCAGCCTGTGGTCCTAGAAGCAAGGGCTGGAGTAGGCATAGCTCCTGACTCTTGCCGTGTGTGACTTCCCCTGGAGCTCTGCTGGTTTGGAAGTCCAAGGCCTGAGGGAGACATGCTTCCCTAGGGGCCACAACAGTGGTTCCACCGAGTTGGAAGATAAGGCTGCCACTTTAGGGCTCTAAAAACCCCAATCCCCACAAGCAGAGAAAGGGGTTACTCTACTGGTTAGTGTGACTGATTACCCAGTGGGACACTGGACCTTGCAGGTGAAAGGACAGTCTGCAGCCCAGGGGCTTCTCAGCATCACCCTTGTCTGTGGCGTAGTTGGACGGGGGCGGGAGGAGGCGGAGCTACGGTCAGTGGAAGTCAGCAGCCCGTGACAGTGGTGGGGCTGTTGAGGACCTAACCCTCAGGAACAATGGTTTGGGCACTTCACCAGGTCAGAAACATCAGCTAAGGTTCAGACTAAGGGCAGCAGAAATAGGAAAGAAGCAGCTATAGGTCACAACTGTGGTTTTATGACCCAAGCATAAACAACAAACAACCAGGTAGGGGGCTGTAGACAACTGGCCTGAAGAGTCTGAGCCTAGGATTTGAGATGATGGGTTAGAAGGGCTATAAATGTAAAACTGTATAAATGTCAATATGGGGTTTCCCTGGTAGCTCAGCTGGTGAAGAATCCCCTTGCAATTCAGGAGACCCCAGTTCAATTCCTCTGTCAGGAAGGTTCCCTGGAAAAGGGATCGGCTACCCACTCCAGTATTCTTGAGCTTCCCTGGTGGCTCAGATGGTGAAAAATCCACCTGCAATGTGGGAGACCTGGGTTTGATCCCTGGGTTGGGAAGATTCCCTGGAGGAGGGCATGGCAACCCACTCTAGTATTCCTGCCTGGAGAATCCCCATGGACAGAGGAGCCTGGTGGGCTACAGTCCATGGGGTCACGAAGAGTCAGACATGACTGAACGACTAAGCACAACACAGCCAGATGTCAATAAGGTTACATTTGTACCCCCAAGCTCCCATACATAATTCAGTAGATCCTGAACTCAGGGATGCTGTTGCCTGAGGACTGGTGGTAGGTTCAGCTTGGGGGAAGCAAGGTTCAGAGCCCAAAGGAGAGAACCCCTCACTTACCAGGGTCATCTGAGTCCTTTCAATCAGGGCTTTTTCTCTCGACTGCAGAAAGATGAATCAGGGCTTTGCTGGTGGCTCAGTGGTAAAGATGGAGAAGGCGATGGCACCCCACTCCAGTACTCTTGCCTGGAAAATCCCATGGACGGAGGAGCCTGGTGGGCTGCAGTCCATGAGGTCGTGAAGAGTCGGACACAACTGAGTGACTTCACTTTCACTTTTCACTTTCATGCCTTGGAGAAGGAAGTGGCAGCCCACTCCAGTATTCTTGCCTGGAGAATCCCAGGGACGGGGGAGCCTGGTGGGCTGCCGTCTATGGGGTCGCACAGAGTTGGACACAACTGAAACAACTTAGCAGCAGTGGTAAAGAATCCACCCACCAATGCAGGAGACAGCGTCTACATGCCACAGGACAACGAAACCCGTGAGCCACAACTACTGAAGCTTGCACACCAAGAGCCCATGCTCCGCAACGAGAGAAGCCACCGCCATGAAAAGCCAGTGTGGTACAAGAGAGTAGCCCCTGCTCTCCACGCCTGGAGAAGGAAGGCTGTGTGCACAGCCAAGACCCAGTGCTGCAATAAATCAATACATCTTAAAAGGAGAGTGTCAAAAAAGGAAAAATCTTGCCATTCTGAATGCCTGAAGTCTGTTGGTACCAACCTCTGAGTTGCTCTGAGAATGTGTGTGCTAATTCCTATAAAGTACTTGGCGTGGTTCCTGACCTTGATATGCCCTCAGTAAACCTTAGCCATTACTGTTGAAATCCTAATGGATACCTTTGCCTTGGGTGTGAGTTGAAACAGGAAAAGCTCCAGTTTTTTTTTAAAAAGAGAAACTGGCTTCCCTAGTGGTCCAGTGGTTAAGACTCCACCCTTCCACTATAGGGAGGCACGGGTTTGATTCCAGGTGGGAAAGTTTTTCATGCCATGAAGTGCAACCAAAAAAGAAAGGAGAAACCAAAGAACAAGACTAAGGAGTAAATCCTATGCTCATTGGGAGCCATTGGACAATCAGGAGTAAGTGAAAGAAACGGGAAACTATGAGTCGCAAATTCGTTTCTAACTCTGATCCCATGGACTATAACTCTCCAGGCTCTTCTGTCCATGGGATTCTCTAGGCAGGAAAGTGGAGTGGGTTGCCATTCCCTTCTCCAGAGGATCTTCCCCACCCAGGCATCAGGAAGAAAGCCCAAGGTTATAAAGGTGACCTTATGCCCACATTTTCAATCTCCTGTGAAACCTCACAGTGACACTGGCCTCCCCTCAGTGTGCCTTCATTCTCCACCCCTCCCTATCACCCCCATAACTGTAAAGGAACAAACGCTCCAACAGTGCTCCCCCAGGCCCAGCGCTGCTGCCAGCCAGGCCTCCGGGGCTCAGAATAGCCCAGCTGATGTCTCAGCAGATGGCCAGTCTAATTTTAGCCATGTGGTGCTCACCCAGAGACCAGGCTGGGCTGTTTAGATTTGAATAAGCCAGTGTGCGACTTTGGTTTGGAGCCAGTAACAAAGCTTTGAGCTGTTGTGATCTGTGTCTGCTCGTGTTTTACAGGCATTCCAGAAATACAATTTTTGAAGTATTTTGTTGCTCTAAACCAACAAGAGCCCAAAGTGTAAAAAACCAGCAGTCAGTCAAACCTGCGACGTGGTGGGAACCAGCCAGGAGACTGAGGATGGAGGGGGGTGAGAAGCAGACGGCCGTGCGGGCTCCTGCCCTGCTCCCCCAGCGACGGGCAGGTGGTCGGGCCTCAGTATCCGGGGCACACCTACCCCTCGATGCTGTCTTTGTCAAAACACGAAGTCCTTAGCTTCCCAGTTCATCTCCTGAACCACTTCTGGTTGATGGGCTGTATTTTTGATGCTGTGGAAGGACTGTGATCAGGAAGAAATTAACCACAGGTGTAAACAAGAATGGGCTTCCCAGGTGGCACTAGTAAAGAACCTGCTTGCCAATGCAGGAGATGTAAGAGACTTGGATTTGATCCCTGGGTAAGGAAGGTCCTCTGGAGGAGGGCATGGCAACCCACTCCAGTATTCTTGCCAGGAAAATCTAATGGACAGAGAAGTCCGGCGGGCTACAGTCCATGACATCACAGTCAGATGTGACAAGCAACTTAGCGTGCACACACATACAGTCCCTTAAGACAAGGTAGCATGAAGTGGCTGATGTGGAAACTGAGTTTTGGAGAGGTGAGACTGTCCAAGTTCCCACCACAGATTGGAATTGAGCAGATTGAGAACCTGTGTTTTCCAGCATGGTGCTTCTTACACACCATCCCCCATATATGAAGACTGCTTTGCATACAAATTCTCTCAGAGAGTTAGGACAGCCCAGTGTGGTTTGCAGACTACTGATGTAGCCTGCCTTTGCCTTTCTGTGAGCTGATAGTTGAGGAAGTTGAGGACCCGAGAAGACAATTGCTAGAATGAGGAGACCAGGCTCTAGTTCACAGCTTCCAGCGCTGGGTCTGTGAACTCTTAGAAGGTGCTGGATGGTCATCAGGAAATCCACTGAGTTAGCAGCTGCTTTCAGCGGTAAGAAAAGGAAAACAGGAACTTCCCTGGCGGTCCAGTGGTTAAGACTTTGCCTTCCAATGCAGGGGGCATGAGTTCAATCCCTGGTCAGGGAGCTAAGATGCCACATGCCTTTTAAACAAAAAAAACCTAAAACATAGAACAGAAGCAATATTGTAACAAATTCAATAAAGACTTTAAAAATGGTCCACATAAAAAAATCTTAAAAAAGAACAGGAAAGCAGTTCCAACAATAATAATACATGTCATTTCTCCGGTCCTATCACTTCATGGCAAATAGACGAGGAAACAGTGGAAACAGTGGCTGACTATTTGGGGGGGCTCCAAATCACTGCAGATGGTGACTGCAGCCATGAAATTAAAAGATGCTTACTCCTTGGAAGGAAAGTTATGACCAACCTAGAGAGCATATTCAAAAGCAGAGACATTACTTTGCCAACAAAGGTTCGTCTAGTCAAGGCTATGGTTTTACCAGTGGTCGTGTAAGGATATGAGAGTTGGACTATAAAGAAAGCTGAGTGCTGAAGAATTGATGCTTTTGAACTGTGGTGTTGAAGACTCAAGAGTCCCTTGGACTGCAAGGAGATCCAACCAGTCCATCCTAGAGAAGATCAGTCCTGGGTGTTCATTGGAAGGACTGATGTTGAA
>SJYV01037098.1:311865-339557 GCA_006410875.1 Neotragus pygmaeus | reverse complement strand
ATGGTTGGATGGCATCACCAACTCAATGGACATGAGTTTGGGTAAACTGTGGGAGTTGGTGATGGACAGGGAGGCCTGGCGTGCTGCAGTCCATGGGGTCGCAAAGAGTTGGACACAACTGAGCAACTGAACTAAACTGTCCAGAAGTGGACAGTGGCAGGATTGCTTAATTCAGCTCTCTATTTCTCTCGACGGTGACAGAGTGGCAGCCGGACTGCTAGCATCAACATCCAAAGGAGGAGAGAGTTGCCCCCTCCTTCTCTTCTTATTAAAAAGATTTTTGACTTTTTTATACATTGATTTACTTCTGTGCTGGGTCTTTGTTGCTGCTCCTGGGCTTTCTCTCGTTTCAGCGAGTGGGGGCTACTCTCTTAGTTTAGGTGTGCTGGATTCTCCCTGTGGTAGCTTCTCTTGTTATAGAGCACGGCTCTAGGCGTGCAAGCTCAGTAGTGGTGCATGGGCTTAGTTGCCCCATAGCATGTGAGATCTTTCCGGACAAAGGATCAAACCTGTGTCCCCTGCATTAGCAGGCAAATTCTTATCCACTGTACCACCAGAGAAGTCCCAAGACAAACTTTTCTCCATTACTCCTAATAGACCTGGTCTCACTGGCCAGGGCTGGGACACAGCTGTTTTCAGCCTGTTTAGAGGGAAGTGGGCTCTACCAGCAAGGACCAAGGGGTCAATAATGGTAGTCAAGTGCATGTCAGTCCCTGGGAAGTGGATGGGAAGGAAGGTGAGGCCCAGGCACACTCTTTTCTGGGCAATGGGTCCATAGAACCCATCAGATTCTCAGCAGTCCATGAATGCAAGCCCTTCCCAGAACCATAGCTGTGGAGAAACTATACCTCACTCAGCTGCTCTGACACTCTGTGGTGTTCCTGAAAAAAGATACAGACCATCATAGAAATAGAAAGTGTTGTCCGGGATACTTTAAACGGCAGTACTTTGGATGTCTTGGCAGTACGTCTTGGACTTCGCTGGTAGCTCAGATGGTAAAGACTCAGCTTGCAATGCAGGAGATCTGGGTTTAATCCCTGGGGTGGGAAGATACCCTGGAGGAGGGCACGGCAACCCACTTCAGTATTCTTACCTAGAGAATGGACAGGGGAGCCTGGTGGGCCACAGTCCATGGGGTTGCAGAGTCAGACACGATGGAGTAACTAAACACAGCCTGGTGCTCATCTCACAGGCAAAGTCAGGCTTCATTGACACTGTCGAGGTCACGGTCAGCAACCCATGGGAACACCAAGCTCTTCTTTTCCTCTTTAGCTTTATTTTTTGCTGTGAACCCCAGGGTCCTTGCCCAGAAGATGATCACGCTCTGCTTGTCTGGAGCTGAACTCCCTCATCTGAGTGGGCACTGGATTCCAGTTGGACTGGTGGTGATTCCATTCCTGCTTGGGTCGGGGCAGCAACTGTGGTGCCCAGGACACCAAGAAACAGCTCCAACTGGCTGGGCCAACCTGAGGAGAGCTTGCTGCATTGGGTTGGTGACTCCCTAGGGACAAGGGCCAGTGGGTCACAGGCACCGAGGGCTGCCTTGAACCTGGTGAGCTGCAGCCTGGTCATCTCGGTCACCAGCCCCCACTAACCCCGGTGCAGGGGATCCCTTCCGGAAAGCCCTGTTATGGCAACAACTGTGGAAACACACCGAACACCCCTGCCAAACAAAACATATCTCATCTATATCATGTTGAACAAGCACAACTTGTGGATCGAAACCATTTACAGTAAGTCTATACACAAATGAGTTCTGTTCCAAGAATGTGTTCATAAGTTTAATTTGTTCGTAAGTCAGAGTTAGCCTAGTTATATAGTACCATAGTATGTTTTAGTCACTCAGTCGGGTCCAACTCTTTCTGACCCCATGAACTGTAACTCACCAGGTTCTTCTGTCCATCGGATTCTCCAGACGAGGATACTGGAATGTGTTGCCATTCCCTTCTCCAGGGGATCTTCCTGATTGAGGAATTAAACCCAGGTCTCTTGCATTACGGGCTTCCCTGGTGGTTCAGAGGTTAAAGCGTCTGCCTCCAATGTGGGAGACTCAGGTTCGATCCCTAGGTCGGGAAGATCTCCTGGAGAAGGAAATGGCTACCCACTTCAGTATTCTTGCCTTGAGAATCCGATGGACAAAGGAGCCTGGTAGGCTACAGTCCATGGGGTCCCAAAGAGTTGGACACAACTGAGCGACTTCACTTCACTTCTGCATTGCAGGCAAATTGTTTACTGTCTGAGCCACTGGGTAGCCACTATAGTATAATAGGTTTATAATACTTTTCTGAAAGATAATACATAAAAAGCAAAAAATAAAAGTTTTAATCTGAGAGTATAGTACTCTGAGATCAAGGAGATTAAACTAGTGAATCCTAAAGGAAATCAACCCTGAATATTCATTGGAAAGACAGATGCTGAAGCTGAAGCTCCAATACATTGGCCATCTGATGTGAAGAGCCAACTCATTAGAAAAGCCCCTGATGCTGGGAATGATTGAAGGCAGGAGGAGAAGGGGACAACAGAGGAGGAGATGGTTGGATGGCANTGCTGAAGCTGAAGCTCCAATACATTGGCCATCTGATGTGAAGAGCCAACTCATTAGAAAAGCCCCTGATGCTGGGAATGATTGAAGGCAGGAGGAGAAGGGGACAACAGAGGAGGAGATGGTTGGATGGCATCACCAACTCAATGGACAGGAGTTTTGAGCAAGCTCTGGGAAGTGGTGATGGACAGGGAAGCCTAGAGTGCTGCAGTCCATGGGGTCACAAAGGGTCGGACACAACTAAGCAACTGAACAACAACAATAGTATCCTGAAAAGTGCAGGAGCACAGTACAATAGTTGGCATACAGGGAATGGCATCCAGTGAATAGGCAAGAAGAGTTACTGACTGGGGGAGGGAGAGGAGATGGGAGCCAGAAGAGCAGAAGGATCATCAGCAATAGAAGACGGAGGGCAAGCTACAGTTTCATCCATGCCTGATGTTGATGAAACACTTGTTCATGTCTGAAATTTCGAAACTTGAAGGTTTGTATGCAGGGGACTTACTCTATTTTTCTCCCACCACCCTTTCAAAATTGTTCAGTGAAGGAACCTTTCTGCTGCCACTGGGGAAAAAAACTCTGCAGGCAGGCCCTTGACTTCCCTTCTATAAAAGCGGACGGTCTTTTACACCCCATGGTGACTCTTAAGATTCAACCATTTCAGCTCAGCCCAATCCAAGATGACAATCAAGTCTCCAGACTTGGTTTTAATGTTACCATTTCTCCCTTCTTTGGCTCCACTGGGCCGGCTTCAGGCTGGAGGCTGAGATGGGAAAGGGACACGATGGTTCTGTCAGGCACTCCTCTTCCTGTCTGAGTTTCTGACCAGTTTCAGAGTCCCAGAGAGGAGAAGGAAGGGAAGCAAAGGCTGGAGGCTGGGTCAGGTCCCCCCTGCACAGGCACCTGGCTGACCTGTCTCTGGAAGCTATGTGACACTGACTTTCTTAGGGTGCTTTTGTCAGCTCTCAGGGAGTGCCTCCTGGGCCCCTTGAGCCTGGCAGGTGTGTCTATTGTGGTTTCGTGGGGCAAGTCTATAAATCATACATTTGCCTCCAGGTTTTCCTGTTGCCAGGCTCCCCCCAGAACACAGGCAGCTCCACTGGACAGGCCACGAGGAGACCTCTCACTACTCCCCCTGGTCACCCCTGCGCGCCCCCCGCCCCCCACTCCCACACTGACTCTAGAAGCTTGGCCAGTCCCAGCACAGTGACCCTCTCCAACATCCCCTCTCCAACCTATCCTGCAAAGCACTTGGTCTGTTCTGTATTCCCTGGTGGGAGACAGAAGGATCATCAGCAATAGAAGACGGAGGGCAAGCTGCAATTTCACCCATGCCTGATGTTGAAACACTTGCCCCAGGCTGAGGGCTTCCAGACAAGCCTTCCAAGAAAGTCACCCACTTCCCCTTCCTGGGGGAGAAAGATGGGCTCTCAGCACAGCTTTTTATAAGATGCTCCCCTACTACATGCTGGCTTCCTTTATACCCCTGACCTGATTGAGGGTTCTAAGATTCTTAAAACTCTTCTCAGACTGTTTCCTGTTCATATCAATTGTATTTCAGAGTCTCAGAACTACAGTCTGAATACCCTCTTGCACATGATTTACAACCAGTGTTCTTGCCTGGAGAATCCCAGGGACGGGGGAACTGGCCGTCTATGGAGTCGCACAGAGTCGGACACGACTGAAGCGACTTAGCAGCAGCAGCAGCAGCAGAGGTAGACATTATTATCCTTACTCTCCTGATGGGAAATAGGCACAGTGAGGCTAAGTGACTTGTCCAAGGTCCTACAGTTAATGGATGACTGTTCTCAACACGCCTTTCATTGCCTGCCATGCCACTTCTGCATGCTTAGTCGTGTCCGGCTCTTTGCGACCCTTTGGACTACAGTCCACCAGGCTCCTCTGTCCATAGGGTTTTTTCCAGGCAAGAAATACTGGAGCTGGTTCCCATTTCCTTCTCCAGGGGATCTTCCCAACCCAGGAATCGAACCTGCGTCTCCTGTGTCTCCTGCATTGCAAGCAGACTCTTTACTCACTGAGCCGTCTTGGAAGCCCTGGCCGCTACACAAATCCTGCTGAATGGGTAGACCACATGCCAGTCCCCTTCGCCTAACCCAAGCCAGCAACTGACGGTCAATATGTTCAGTGATCTGTACAAAGGGAAAAAAAAAAAAGATTGCTCCCCCATGCAATGCTTTGAGGGTGACGGAAAGGTTATATATCTTGATTGTGAAGTCAAAGTCATTGAGTTACATACTTTAAACAGATGCATTATTAAGTTATACCTCACTGAAGTTGATTTTGAAATATCAATTAAATAATAATAATAACCTCTGGCCCCTTAGTGATGAGGGACTAGAGCTGTCACTATGCAGACATGGAGTTGGGGACCAACTTGGACTCTGCATGAAGAGCTAGTGGTAGTCATCAAAGGGAATGGAGGTACCCAACAGAGTTCCAGAGAAGTCACTCAGCTCCCACCTCAAGGGGAAGAGAAGACTTTAGCTCCTGATTTTCTACTTCCCTCTTCTTTCTGTTTCCTTCCTTTGGACTCCCAAGGCCTCTGTAGCTTTATCGTAAGGCTTCTCCTTTTCTTGAGCCAGACCAAGTGGACAGCTGCTTTCCACCCCAGCAAAGGGACCCCAGTGCAGGCTCTTGGGCCCAAAGTCCCTGTCTGAGTTCCCAACTGTCACGTTTCTGCTGGGCTGGCCCTCTCCTTCTGGGGACTGCATATTCATCCAGGTACCCTGACATCTGATGAGCTCACCCTCACATCCCACCATAGTGCCTACAGGGGCTCTCTGGGAAAAGGGCCGATGAACAGGGAAATGTATGATGGCTGTCTGAGGCCAGACCCAGTCTGCTGTCTGCTGGTGTGGCTCCTGCTTGGAGGAATGAGGCAGGGAGAAGCCATAGAAACTAACCAAGCACGTGAGTCAAAGGGAGCATCTGAGCCCACTTTCTGCATGAGAGGGACAAGAAGGACAGAGCCACTGATGCCTGAAATGAAGAAAGCACTGATTTGCCCAAACGAAGGAGGTTGGTGTGACTGTTCTGAACCCTTGTAGCTTGAAGGGAAGAGGGCCTGGCATGATGAACCCACAGCCAAAGCCCAGGGTAGGACAGCATGGTCTCCAGATACACTGCCTGGGCTTCAGTCCTGGCTTTACCCCAGTGTTGAGACCTTGGACAGGTTACTAAACCTCTCTTTGCCTCATATTCCTCATCTGTAGGTGAGGATCACAGCACCTACTCATGCAGTTGTTGTGAAGGCTTGGGACAATTTTTGTTTCTTTAGTTTCCATGAGTTAGAATGTGAAGTACTTAGATCAGTGCCTGATACAGTATGATTTTGTGGCCACAGCAGCAAAGACCACATGGCTTCAGAAAGTACCTCAACAGTCAATACCAAGCTCTTCTCACCCACCCCCAGCCCCAAACATGCCCCTCCTCTCAGCCAGCTCTGTCAATTTTAAACATTTCAGCTTGCTTAAAGACTTGAAAGTCTTGCTGAAAAACCTTAAAACACACTTGTTTTTACATTTCACTTGCTTATCCCACTATGTATATTCATCTCATTAAAGTTGAAATTAGATTTAAAATTTAGTTAACAAATTAAATTTTTTAAAGTTATATTTTAAATATTTAAAAGTTATATTCATGAAGCAATTCTATAAGAAAAATTGAAAATATACTGGCATAGAAAAAACAAAAAAGATTGAGAAGAAACCCCCCAAATGTAAAAATAGTAGTCTCTATGTGGTAGCCTTATAGGTACTTTTTATGTTCGAGTTTTTCACATTTTCTCACAATAAGCCTTAACAATCAGAAAATAAAAAAATAATCAGCTTCCCCAGTGGCTCAGCAGTAAAGAATCTGCCTGCAATGCAGGAGATCTAAGAGACATGGATTCAATTCCTGGGTCAGGAAGATCCCCTGGAGAAGGGTATGGCAACCCACCCTAGTATTCTTGCTTGGAGAATCCCATGGGCAGAGAAGCCTGGCGGGCTACAGTCCATGGGTTTGCAGAGAGTTGGACACGACTGAAGCAACTAAGCACGCATGCATGCAATAAAAACAATAAATCTTTTTTAATATAGTTGGAAAGTCCATTTTCCTGTCACACTCTCATTATTTCTGCTCTTTACTACAGAGAAACACTGGTCTTTTTGTTTTTAATTAATTAGTTTGAATATACCAGGTCTTACTTGGTGGCACTTTCACAGTGCCCTGCAGGATCTTTTAGCTGCGGTATGTGGGGTCTAGTTCCCTGAGCAGGGATCAGAGCCGGGTACCCTGCATTGGCAGCACAGAGTCTTAACCACTGGACCACCAGGGAGGTCCCCTTGAAGTCTTTTCTGAGATTTCCCCTTGAGAGACCCTGGGTGCCCTTAGCTGGAAAGAGAAGGTGCTGTGGCAGAGGGGCACAGGCACTGCTGGGTGACTTTCTGGAGCCCCCCTCCAAAGCCACCACCTCAGGCACCTTAGCTGGGGCTGTTTATCTCCAAGACGCTCCTGCCTTCAGTTCCAGAACACAGGCCTGCAGACTGCTGATGGCCTTGGTTTCTGAGAAAGCTTTTCCCAGGCTTCAACCACCCACTGGTAGAGTCAAAGGGGCACTCATTTTTCTGCACTTTCAGGGACTGACCATCCTTTCTAATGGGAAGTTGGATTTTACCGAGGAAAAGGTCCACTTGGTGAAGGTGGACCCCAAGGGGAGGGTGAGCTCTGCTGGCTGGTTAAAGATAAGGGAGTGAGGAGCTGTGGAGTGGAGGGAAGACAGTGATAAGCTTCTGGAACCTCAGGAACTTCTCCACATGGGTCCTGACTGTTAGCAGCCGCCTGCTCCCTAGTGATTAGCAGGAAAACTCTTGAAATGGAAACAGGTCAATGTGCTTGCCTTTGATAGCAGCAAGAAAGAGGGAAGCAGAGAGTTCTGGGCAGCACTCCAAAGAGTAGAAGGGTGAAGGGTGGGTCAAAGCCTCCTGCAGAGGGGAACATATTTGGGAGGATGGTCCTGATACAGGGGACTCTGGGCTGAGCAGCGGGAAGTCCAGGGTGGAGCCCCCAGCAAAACACCTTCACATTATAAATCCCACATCCTAAGTGAAGCTCAGGAAGCCTGATTTAAAACCCACGTAGAGATTTCCCTGGTGATCCGGCAAGACTCTGCACTTCCACTGCAGGTAGACGCTGGTTCCATCTGTGGTTGGGGAGTTAAGACTCCATATGCAGTGAGGCCCAGCCAAAAGGTCATACGTCTTCATAGTATGTCATCTTTTAAGTTTGTCTATGACGTCTTCATTGTTTACTTATTCATTTAACCAACACTTAGCTATAGTATGTTTTATTTGCCTGGTTCTGTTCTAAGTCCTTCAGAAAAAGATCAATACATTGAAACTACTGTATTTTGTCTTAAAACTAGAAAATAATTAATTGAAAAATCTCTCTCCATATTTTTTTGTAATTTTTAAGAGAAAAAAATAAATTTTTTTTTACCTGGCTTTTACACAAAATTCAAGGCCATAGGTGCTTTCACCTAGATTGACAGTGTCTCTTTGTAGTTGTCGTTTCTCTATTTTAGGCATGAAACTCAGCCAACTTATCTATCAGTCGTCCTACAGATTTCAGGAAGTATATGAAACAGTGAGGACTTCCTCCTTTAGGATGCTATGTGTCCAGTTAACCTGCCAGGCCCTACTGTGCTTGGTAATGAATGGTGCCCCACCATTCATTTGGGGAGCAGAGGTAGAGCCCCCATGACAGCGACACACAGAGGCTTAACTTCCTGTGGACAAGAGATTAACAGGTGTTATCTGATGCCTGAGGAGTGGGCTCCTTGTCCATTTCCCATGGTGCCTTCATGCCACAAACGATGTCCACTTCTATCCCAAGAAGCCTGTGAAGAGACGCCCCCTCCCACAGACGCGGTTTCACAAGTACCTCCCATTAAAAATCAGATCTTTGAGGAAACCGCAGGGCCTGAGTCTGACTATTCTTGTCACAGGCTCTCTTTGTTCCAAAGGTGATCAAAGAAGCAGCAAGAAGCAAAGCTGGCAGCATTTCCAGGCCAGGAAAAACACCTGGACCCTGTTTTTAAAACTCTTTGCTCCATTGATAATTTGCCCCAAGGTGCTCAGCTGATTTCAAGGGCAGATACCCAAGTGTATTAGAGCTTTCCCCTTTCATCTATCAAAGCACTGGATTGAGAAAGTCATTTTATATCCAGAAAATTATATGCCTCTCTGTTCTGAAAGCAGAAAATTATTACCAAAAAATTATTTTGTAAAAATCTTTTAAAAATCTAAGTAAATAAACATATCCTGTTCTATTCCAAGGAACACTCTTGGAACGACTGTCTTGGAAATTGCTTTATTTGATGGAAAGCAAATAAATTTATGGGCTGAAGTCATCAGGAAATCAGTGAATGGATCTGAATGCATTACTTAACCTGCTGTCCTTTATTTTCTCTGATAGACAATGAGAGCTACCTTTCAGTTCAGTTCAGTTCAGTTGCTCAGTCGTGTCTGACTCTTTGTGACCCCATGAATTGCAGCACGCCAGGCCTCCCTGTCCATCACCAGCTCCCAGAGTTCACTTAGACTCATGTCCATCGAGTCAGTGATGCCATCCAGCCATCTCATCCTCTGTCATCCCCTTCTCCTCCTGCCCCCAATCCCTCCCAGCATCAGAGTCTTTTCCAATGAGTCAACTCTTCACACGAGGTGGCCAAAGTACTGGAGTTTCAGCTTTAGCATCATTCCTTCCAAAGAAATCCCAGGGCTGATCTTCAGAATGGACTGGTTGGATCTCCTTGCAGTCCAAGGGACTCTCAAGAGTCTTCTCCAACACCACAGTTCAAAAGCATCAGTTCTTCAGCACTCAGCTTTCTTCACAATCCAACTCTCATATCCATACATGACCCCAGGAAAAACCATAGCCTTGACTAGACGGACCTTAGTTGGCAAAGTAATGTCTCTGCTTTTCAACATGCTTATCTAGGTTGGTCATAACTTTTCTTCCAAGGAGTAAGTGTCTCTTAATTTCATGGCTGCAGTCACCATCTGCAATGATTTTGGAGCCCCAAAAAATAAAGTCTGCCACTGTTTCCACTGTTTCCCCATCTATTTCCCATGAAGTGATGGTACCAGATGCCATGATCTTCGTTTTCTGAATGTTGAGCTTGAAGCCAACTTTTTCACTCTCCTGTTTCACTTTCCTCAAGAGGCTTTTTAGTTCCTCTTCACTTTCTGCCATAAGGGTGGTGTCATCTGCATATCTGAGGTTATTGATATTTCTCCCAGCAATCTTGATTCCAGCTTGTGCTTCTTCCAGCCTTTACTTTCAAAATTAACAGTCCTAGTTGATTTTGTGGGGCTTTGTTTGTTTTTTAGTTTTTGGTCCAGCCTATCGGCATGTGGGATCTTAGTTCCGGGACCAGGGATCGAACTGGCACCCCCTGCAGGGGAGGCAGAGTCCTAACTGCTAGATCCTCAAGGAAGTTCTAGTCCTACTTGTTTTACCTCATGGTGTGGGAGGTCTTGAAATCCCAGCCAGTCTTTCTCTTAAAATGTAGTCTTAACTCTCCAATCTGCAAATGACAAGTACTTCTGTTCTGCTTTAGAATGAAATTGAGTGATATGGCGTGCTGCAATTCATGGGGTCGCAAAGAGTCGGACACAACTGAGCAACTGAACTGAACTGAACTGAACTGAACATTTAGAATGAAATAGAATGTAAGACAGTAAATTACAAAGACTTTGGATTAAATACCCAGAAGGAGGTAAGAAAAGTCATAATGTAAAAACAGTGGCTTAAACTATAACAGGGGGTAGAATACTGAGGTTTTTTTTTTTTTTTTCTTGTTTTGTTTTGTTGTTTCGCCAGTTTTTACCCGTCCTTGCCAATTTCCTGATCATGGGTTGTTAGATTTTTATCTGTTGAAGCTCAAGTGAACCTGAGGGGAATCTGTGAACCCTCAGATTTGACAGGTTAAAATGTTGTTGTATGAGGGTGTGTTGATTCTAAGATATGCCCAGAAATTCTTTGATAATTCTCCCCTCCAACAATGAAAGTTGATTCATCTCCCCTTCCTCATGTGCTTGTTCGGTGACTTGCTCCCAGAAGGAAGGCATAAAGGCACTGCCTACCGGCCCTCCTTGCTGTCTCTCTCAGTTCACGTGGGGAAAGCCAGCCACCACATTGTGAGGGCGCCGGCAGCCCTCACCAGCCACGTGAGTGAGCCACCTCAGAAGGGGGTCCGCCCAGCCCAGTCCAGCCTGTGGACCAGGGTTTCTCAGCTTCAGCACTCTTGACATTTGGGGCTGGATCATTTTTGTGTGTTGAGCTCTCTAGTGTACTGAGGGAGGTTTAACAACATCTCCACACACCACACTCTTGGTGATAATCAAATATGTCTTCAGACATTGTCAAATGTCCCCTGAGGGGCAAAGTCACCCTCAGCTGACAGCCACTGTGTTAGATGACTGCAGCCCTAGTTGACTTCTCAACTTTAACCTCATGAACCAGAATCTCCCAGCTAACCTGCTTCTGAATCCCTGACCCACAAAAACTGTGAGATAATAAGCCCCTAAGTTCTCGGGGGTGATTTATTATGCAGCCATAAGTAATCAGTTCAGTGGGCATGTGAATTTTCAGAGGGAAACAAAGGTCCTTCCCTTTCTTCGGGTTTCTGGGGGCACCTGACCCTAAAAGATTTAAGAACTCTGGATCTAGTCCAGCCTCCTAACCTATGTAAAAATCCCTTCCACAACATCCTTGGGTGTAGGTCAAACATATACTACTTGGATACTTCCAGTATTCCTTCTTCATAACATCACTCAGTTCATTTATTATTTTTTCCAGCAGTGACTTGTACTGAGCCAAAATCTACTGCCTGAGCTCCTGCCTGTGTGGCTGGTGACCTGTGTATTTTCCTTTGTCCTTCCCAGCTCCTCAATCCCTATCAAACTTAGCTTTCCTCTGCCCTGTCTTCATTTTTTTTTTAAAGACCCCTGTTAACTAGTAAAATGTTTCTTGCTACTCTGAACATATCAGCTCCAAAAGATAGTGCATATCCTGTGTAGCATTTGTGGAATAAGAATGCCAGGCAAGGGGCTTCCCTGGTGGCTCAGTGGTAAAGAATCCACCTACCAACGCAGGAGACACAGGCTTGATCCCTGGTTTGGGAGGATCCCACTGAGGAACAAATAGGCCCATGCTCCACAACTATTGAGCCTGTGCTCTAGAGTCCAGGAGCCACAACTCCTGAAGCCTGCTCACCCTAGAGCCCATGCTCTGCAACAAGAGAAGTCACAGCAAGGAGAAGCCATGCACCACAACAAAGAGCAGCCACGACTCATCGCAACTGGAGAAAGCCTGCTTCCAGCAGGAAGACCCAATACAACCAAAAGTAATAGATAAATGAAGAAAGAAGTAGAAGAGGGGGTGCCTTGCCCTGGGTACTCTGAGTCTGGATGCCTAGATGTGCCGTAACCATCAATCACCACGAGAGGAGCTCTCTCAGGGACAAGGTGATGTGCTGAGAAAGGCAGAGCAAGAAGAGAGAAGGGCCTAGGCCCTGCTAATCTCCCCAAATTGCACACCCACCAGCCCGAGGCTGCCCTCCTCCAGCAGTCTTGTTACCTGAGACAGTACTACTTTATTGTTTAACGTCACTCTAGTGAGGATAGTCTGTTACTTGCAAAGATCCTAACTGATACAATTAAGAATTCTCACTATATAAAGGACTCACTACATAAAGGCCACCTGATGCGAAGAGCCACCTCATTGGAAAAGACCCTGAGGCTGGGAAAGATTGAAGGCAGGAGAAGGGGGCGACAGAGGATGGGGTGGTTGGATAGTATCACCGACTCAATGGACACGAGGTTGAGCAAACTCCAGGAGATATTGAAGGACAGGGAAGCCCCGCGTGCTTCTGTTCATGGAGTCACAAAGAGCTGGACACAACTTAGCAATTGAACAGCAGCAAAATAAAGAACTTTAGAAAGATATTCCTCATTGGAGGGAGAGCTCAGGAGTGGCGAGTGTGTGTGTGTGTGCTTGCATGTGTGTTTGCCGCAAGGGAAGAGCAACATCTAAGGAACAAATGAAACAGAACAGGAAAGCAGAGGAAGACAGGGGAATAAGAAGCCAAGAGCTAAACACAGACAAAAACCCATATATATCGTGCAAGAGGAGATTATGTTTAGAAGAGGAATTAGAATGATACAGGAAGAAATTAAGAGGAGGTGCTAAATAACTTTGGGGATTTTAAAATGCTGATGATTAATGGAGAGGCAATATAGTTTTCAAACAAAGAGGCCCAGGGAAAGGACGAGAATTAAAGGACTAAGGTAGTAGGAGAAAGCATCAGTTCTAGGACCAGATGAGAGGAAGCAAATGCAAAAATACCTATTAGATACCCACTCTGTGTTTGCTCATGCAGGTGACACAATAAATCCAAGAACACTTGCAGCCAAAGTACAAGATTTTCTCTCAAGCAATGGAGAGCACTTTATTCTGCACATAAGATGCACACAATAAATATTGCTTGAATCAATTAGGAACAGTATTTGATCAAGAAGCAAATTATTGGGTTAGGGTTATTGTGTCTTTGGAGCAGAGGGAAAGGAAAATTAGCAGAGTGGCTAGAGTGATTTTGGAAGAGACCATGGAATATATGAACTGGGTCTTGAAATGTATAGAGAATTTATCTGGGCATGGAAAAATTTGTAGAGACTTAATGATATTGTGGTGGGTCATTAAATTCTTAGTCATAGATGCCTGGCAGTTGCTGCAGTCTAAATATGTCCTATTATTATGATCCAGAGACAAGCATATTATCAATGCGGTAGAACTGAATGTGTGACTAATTGTTTTTAATTTAAAAAGTAAAAAGGATTTCATTCAAACAGAAAAATGTATGAAAAAACTTGAGTGAGTAATATAATCTTTGTGCCACTCTTTTCAGTGTTAGCAGTTCTTACATTTTTTAATTAATAAACAGGCACCACAAAGGAGCTTAACTGAAAGAGAGTCTTTGTTAAGCTTGGTGCTTGTCACTAAGAAATTGAAGCTGTCATAGTCACTCTGAAGTGAGGAGGTAAGCTGCTGACTGCTTCTTGCTACCCACGTGATGATGAAAAGTTTTTTAAACTCTAGGAACATCAGTAAAATAAAGATAATAGTAGTGCTTCTCTCAGTAGACTGTGAGAATTAACTGAGAAAAATGAAGGTAGTGCTAATTAATGACTGGTACATACTAAGNTGTATGAAGTATCCATTGCAGCACACCCACCTCTCTGAGCCCATTTATTCCTTCCTCTACAGTCTGCCAGGGCAACTCAGGTATTTCTACTTCATTCAGTGTAGACTGTTGCTTTCTCCAGGCTTCTTTGTGATATTGTAGTAACCCTTGAGATTTTTGTCAGGACATTAAATCCTACATCCCAAGAGAAAGTCCCCAAATCAATGAATCCTTCCTCATCCATTTTATATTTATTTTAAATAAAATAAATATTTTATTTATTTATCATTTTAATATTATATATAATATTTTGATATTTTATATATTATATATCTTAATATTTAAATATTATATATTTTAATATTATATATATCTATATAGTCTTCCTGATCAATAACCTTCAAAGTCCAATCTAGGAACTTCCCTGGTGGTCCCCCTGGACTAAGACTCCATGCTCCCAATGCAAAGGACCCAGGTTCAATCCTTGGGCAGGGAACTAGATCCCACATGCCACAGCTAATGATCATACATGCCACCACTGGAAGATATTGCATGCCACAATTAAGACCCAATGCAACCAACTAAGTCAATAATTTTTTTAAAGTCTAATTCAAAATCTCCTGGTTTCTACCAGTATGTGCTGGGTAATTCTGGAAGCTCCATCTGGTGTAATCTCTCTCCTTTTTCAGTCTTAAGCTGGGATTTAACCTTGGTTATCAGCCTAGCAATCAAGAGAGTGTGATTGGGGTGGGGGAACCCTATTGTTTTGTCAGAAATAAGATGCTTCAGTGTCTTCCTGAATGGGAAGAGAACTAGCTCTAAAAGGAGGACTGGATTCCTCTACACCTCCGAAGGTTCAGGAGAGTCTGCACAGCCAAATCCTCAGGAACATCCCCCTACAAGTCTCCTTCCCAAGAAAGTGTGTTAGTCATTCAGTTGTGTCCAACTCTTTTGCAATCCCATGGTCTATAGCCCGCCAGGCTCCTCTGTCTATGGAATTATCCAGGCAAGAATAGAGGAATGATTAGCCATTTCCTTCTCCAGGGAATCTTCCAGACCCATGGATCGAACCATGGTCTCCCACACTGTAGGCACATTCTTTACCATCTGAGCTGCCAGAGGAAGCCCTGTCAAAGGACTCCAGGTTTTCTCACCTAGGACTCTGACCTAGGCATGACATAACCTGTCCTGGCTGAGCATTTACATGTCTCTGGAGCTCAATGACTCTAGCTATTAAATCCTGCTCTTACACTTTTGCTGTGTTCTCTCTTCATGGAGGCAATAAAGATCTCCTAATAAGCTAGCCGAGAACCCTCTGGCTCTCCACTTAGCTTTTAGGTGTTGGATAACTTTTTTTTCATTATTCCTATGCAAGACATCAGTACAACTTAGTAATAACCAGCCAATCCACTGTCCTTGTAAGCACCATTTCCCCCTTTTCTTTCAATGCCTGAATCATTGCATCAGCGAAGGTGTGTTTCCCTCCCATGGGATATTTTTCTAGGACACCACAAATGAAATCTTCAGTTACCAATGTGCCAAGTATGTCCCACATTCCACCTTGGTTGGGATATTCTGCCAGCCAGATGATGAGTTATCCAGTTCAAAGTTCATTGTAACACCTGCTTTTCCAGACTATTTCCTAATACATCCAGTTCCAGTTCAGGTGTTCTAAGAAGCAGATGTCAGGAGGGAATCAGATATGCAGAAGATTTATTTGGGGAAACATTTTTGAAAGATAAAGCAGAGAGGGAGCAAGAGGGTGTGGGGAGAGCCTTAGAGCAGACTCCAGGTCTGACACCTGTAAAAGGAGATGAAAGGAAGGAAAGAGCTTCTCATAGGAGGAGGCTCCAATTGTAATGCAGCTCCAGGACCGTCTTGGGCAGGCCAGTTGGGAGACTGTGTTAACTATGCTTTAATCACTTTCAATGTTTGATTGCTGGAAGGACTCACAGGACTCCAACAGCTTACACTCATAGTTTTTTTGTTTATGTGTTTTTAGACTTTATTTTTAAAGAGCAATTTTAGTAGCAAAATTGAACAGAAGGTATAGAGGTTTCTTATACACCTCCTGTCCCCCATACATGCACAGCCTCCCCATTTACACATCTCCTACCAGAGTGGTACATTTGTTACAACATGAAGCTACGTGGACACACCATTATCTCTCAAAGGCCACAGTTTACATTAGTGTTCATTCTTGGCACAGGATAATTTTTCTATTTGTTTTTATTTTTTATTTGTTTACTATTTGGCCGTGCCCTGTAGCATGTGGGGTCCTTGTTCCCTGACTAGGGATTGAACCCATGTCCCTTGCATTGGAAGTGTGGAGTCTTAACCACTGGACCACCAGTGGTTAAGGAGTTCCCAGTCCCCAGCAAAGTTATGCAATGAAGGGGCTGGAGATCTCAGGTACAGGCTTCTTTGTTCACCCACTGCTGGATCCCACAGGATTCACTTTGTCTCCAGGTCTCAAACCACCGTTAGCTTGTGTACCAAGGAGTCCAAAATTGACTCATGGTGGAGATCACTTAGAGTGAGCTGATAGTGTAGGCATATTCTAGCTCCATGACCAGCTCTAATCATTGAAATCCCCAAGACTCCACAAAGAAACAACTATTAATCAACGCTGACAAGCTGGTATATCTACACCCCAAATACAGACCAGCAGTCACAGAACATCATTTATTGTGTTCCACGGTGTTGCCAAGGGTCACCGTCATGTTGCAGGCAGCTAGATGAGTATGCAGCCAATCCAGACCATGCCATGCAGGAGCCCCAGAGCCAAGATTGCCCAATACAGGAGGCCCATGTTGAGTACAAACGGTTTGGCTCTGGCAGCTCTGCCATGCTCAGTTACTGGCTAGGAGCAGCAGCCTAAGGAGAGCCTGGCATCAGCAGAAATGCTGAGCAGACCTTAGCGTGCAGCAGAGGGGGGCCTGCCAACCAACTACATTCCTCACAGCTGGAGATCTACGAGGTATCTATCATCATAGCTAGGAAAAGTCACTTCAGGAAAAGTTTTTCAAGCTCCCTCTGACTCTTGTGTGACCCATGTTTATTTCTATAGTTTTTCCTCTTGACACATCTTAAAAATTTTTTTTAATTAATTAATTTATTTGACTGTGCCGGGTCTTAGTTGCGGCATGTGGGATCTAGTTCCCCCAGCTAGCAAGGGTCAAACCCAGGCCCTCTGCATTGGGAATGTGGAGTCTTTGCCACTGGACTACCAGGGAAGTGCTCTCTTGCCATATCTTAAACTCTCCGGCCATCCTGAACTACTTAAATATACTGGAATAAAAATCATTTACTTTCTCACCTCTAGGCCTCTGTTCATGACCCTCTGCCATTAATACTATTAGTTTCTTCTTCCACTTCCTTTCCCCAACTTCTACTCGTTCTTCAGGTCTCAGTTCAGACACCATTTTCCTATGAAAACTTTCCTGCTCCCTGCCCCTGTATGCTTCTATAGCATCCTGTCCTCAATCTCATAGCATTCATCACACGACTGTAAGAGCTGGAAGAATCTGTGTCTTCCGCTAGTCCACACAATCTGTAAGGGTAGCCACTATGTCACATTGAATGTTACCTAAAGCATGTCACACTAAGGTGCTTAATAAATATTTGCTGATCAACTACTGGATAATTTCACACTTTTGAATTGCTTAGAATCTGAGGGTTTAGAAATGAAAGCAAAATCAATGATTATCCAACTCTCAATGTTTTCTTACATCCCATAGACATATACATGTCCTGAAGGGACAATCTTTTGAGGCTAGAATCCATAAATCCACTTCATGAAGCCGTCTTTCTGTTTTGGGCAGCATTGATGACGTGGCACTCCTTATTGGGTAGTCTAATCTCATGTGCCCCCTGGTTGATGTTCCTCAATTCATTTAGAAAATTCTAGACAATGATTGAGTATGTTCATTTCTGTGGGGAGTATGTTTTTCTATTTTCCCTCCCAGGGGATAATCTCGTACAACTTTTTCCATAGTTTGTTATGAAAGATACTTGGTGAAAGAGGTTGCTCTTATTCCTTCAAGGAAGTGATGTTTTTCCTTAGGCTTGACTCCATTTTGTAGAGTGAAAAACAAAGAGATCTTCACTAAAACAAACAAAAAACAAACAGACAAACCTGGGATATGCTACTAAAGTTTGCTGAGCATAATGTCTTTAGAAGTAGTTTCTCAGAAATACAACTCACAACATTTTGTTTCTTCTTGGTACAGTTAGGGAAACAGGACATAGGAAAGAGTGGCAGGAGATGGTGTTTCTGTGCTGGGATATGGGCCAGGTGTTTTACAGAACTGATCTCATTTAATTCACAGTACAGCCTTAGGAAATAGGTTTAAGGATCCCCTCCTCTGTTGTTTTTAAACTAAATGATACTTTTACCTGGGTCTCAGGAAAAATTGGTATTGGATGACCCTCTTAAGGGTCATTCTAAAGAAATAGGATCTGTCAAGAATTAAATTTGCATCTTCCTGTAGTCACTTGGGTTGAACAGGAAAAGCAGCTTCTCTTTCCAACATAGTTTGCAGAATAGGAAGTAGAATGTTTGGCAGAAAAGACAGAGTGGACAGGAAAGCATTTGATATTGGTCTTTTGTTTGGATCTATCATTTAAAATTGCTCAGCAGAGGGCAGTTGACTTTGCATCTTCACTGAGTGCCTTAGAAAAGGATTCTACAAAAAGTGACTATGGGGGATTTTCCTGATGGCTCAGACAGTAAAGCATCTGCCTGAAATGCAGGAGACCCAGGTTTGATCCCTGGGTCGGGAAGATCCCCTAGAGAAGGAAATGGCAACCCACTCCAGTAGTCTTGCCTAGAAAAGCCCATGGATGGAGGAGCCTGGTGGGCTACAGTCCATAGGATCACAAAGAGTCGGACACAACGGAGGGACTTCACTTTCTTTCTTTTCGGTGGTAAAGAATCTGCCTGCCAGTGCAGGGGTACAGGTTTGACCCCTGGACCGGAAAGATCCCACATGCCTCGGAGCAACTAAGCCCAAATGTCACAACTACTGAGACAGGGCTCTAGAGTCCGTGAAGCGAAACTGCTGAAGCCTGTGCTCTGCAACAAGAGGAGCCACCGCAAGAAGCCTGGGCACCACAGGGACGGGTAGCCCCGGCTTGTCACAACTAGAGAAAGCCTGCGTGCAGTGACGAAGACCCAGCACAGCCGAAAAGTAATAAATAAATAAACCTTATTTTTTTTCAGTGACTACCAAAGATTTTAGATTGAGGTAAAACCCAAAGAGTCTGAAAATAAGATTTATGTAACAACTTTATTGAGAGATAATGCACATACCATGAAATTTATCTGTTTAAAACTTATAATTCAGTGGGTTGTAGTACATGCACAGAGGTATGCAGCCATCACTGCAATAAGTCAATTTTAGAACATTTACTTCACTCCAAAAGGAAGCGCTGCATCCTTGAATAGTTATTCCCAATTCTCCCCCACCTCCAATCCCGCCTGTCTCCTCAGCTCCATCCTTGTACTGTGCTGTGATGAGTTGCTCAGTTGTGTCCGTCTCTGCAACCCCATGGACTGCAGTCGTGGACTGCAGCCCTTCAGGCTCCACTGTTCGTGGGGATTCTCCAGACAAGAATAGTGGAGGGGGTTGCCATGCCCTCCTCCAGGGGATCTTCCCAACCCAGGGACTGAACCCAGGTCTCCCACATTTGCCAACTCCAGGCTTACGTAACCATTAATCTACTTTCTCTCACTATGGATTTGCCTATTCTGGACATTTCATATGAATGGGATCATACAATACGTGGTTTTTTGTGACTGGCTTTTTTCACCTAGCATGTTTTCAAGGCTCACCTATGTTGTAGCATGCATTAGTACATTTCTTTTCATGGCTAGGTAATATACCATTATTACTATTACTATTATATACCGTTTTTTCAACAACTGGTTTTACCATGAAAGTAACAAAATCTTACTGTAGAAAAATGATAAATACAGACATAAAGAGAATAAAAATCGCTCATAATCCTACCACAGAGAGACAGCTACCATTGTATATCTTTTGTTTCAGATTTTAGTCTCTGCATGTGTATTTATAAATGAGATCACATTGTGTGTACTCTTTGTACAATGTGTATTTTTAATAGTGGTAAAATATATATAATATAAAACTTATCATATCAACTATTTTTTAGTGTACAGTTCAGTAGCATTAAGTATATTCATACACTGCACAAACATTACCACCATCCATCTTGGAACTTTATCTTTCCAAACTGAAGCTCCATAACCATTAAACAGTAACTCCCCATTTCCGCCTCTCCCAGTCCTTGGCAACCACCATTCTGTCTTCTGTTTCTATGAATCTGAGTGAGTGAGTGAATTCGCCCAGTCATGTCCGACTCTTTGCAACTCCATGGACTGTAGCATACCAGGCTCCTCTGTCCATGGGATTTTCCGGGCAAGGGTACTGGAGTGGGTTGCCATTTCCTTCTCCAGAGGATCTTCCCAACCCAGGGATCGAACCTGGGTCTCCCACATTGCAGGCAGACGCTTTATTGTCTGAGCCACCAGGGAAACCTCATGAATCTGATTAGCTCATGTAAAAGGAATCATACAATACTTGTGTTTTTTTTCGTGTGTGACTGGCTTATTTTACTTAGCATGATGTCTTCGAAGTTCATCCATATTGTGCATATGTTAGAATTTCCTTCCTTTTTGACGCTGAGGAATAATATAATATCCCATTGTATGCATTTACCATATTTTGTTTATCCATTCAATATTGATGGACACTTTGGTTACTTCCACCTCTTTACTATTGTGAATAATGCTTGTATGAATATAGGTCTACACGTATTTCAAGACCTTGCTTTCAACACTCAGAAGAAGTAGAATTACTAGAGCATATGATTTTGCTGTTCAATTTTTTTGAAGAACCACCATACTATTTTCCATAGTGACTATACCAGTTTACATTCCCAGCATCTGTACACGAAGATTTCAATTCTTCCATGACTTTGTCAACACTTGCTATTATCTGTCTTTTGAGCATAGCCACCCCAGTGAGTGTGAAGTGGTATCTCATTGTGGGTTTTTAAAAAAATATTTGTTATTTATTTATTTGGCAGGACCAGGGTCTTAGCTGTGGCATGTGGGATATAGTTCCCTGACCAGGGATTGAACCTGGGCTCCCTGCATTGGGAACCTAGAGTCTTAGCCACTGGACCAACAGGGAAGTCCCTCATTGTAGTTTTGATTTAAATTTCCCTGACTAATGATATTGAGCATCTTTTCATGTGTTTATTGCCTTATATTTTCTTTGGATCCTTTGCCCATCTTTGAGTTGGGTTATCTTTTTATTATCAAGTTGTAAGATTTCTTTATATTTTTTGAACACAAGTTCCTTATTAAGCATGTGATTTACAAATATTTCTCCCATTTTGAGGGCTGGCTTTTTTTTGTTGTTGTTTTTTTGCTTTCTTGATAGTGTCCTTTGAAGTACCTGTGCATGAGTGCTAAGTCACTTCAGTCGTGTCTTACTCTTTGCTCCCTATGGACTGTTGCCCACCAGGCTCCTCTGTCCAGGGATTCTCCAAGCAAGAATACTAAAGTGGGTTGCCATGCCCTCTTCCAGGGGATCTTCCCAACTCAGGGATCAAACCCATGTCTCCTGAATTGGCAGGTGGTTCTTTACCACTAGCCCCATCTGGGAAGCCCTTGAAGTACACAAGTTAATACAAAAATAACTCAATATTTGATAAATGAGCCATGGGACTGGAAATGATCAAACAATATCCCTAAAATGTGGCTATGTTTATTTTCCTTGTGACTTATTTTCATGACTATTGTCCTTGTGAAATTTTAGGTTTTTTTTCCTTCAAGCAAACAATGACTCCCAGCTCAATATTGCTCAGCCATTAAAAAAAAACAGGATTTGAGTCAGTTCTAGTATGGTAGATGAATCTAGAGACAGAATGAAGTAAGTCAGAAAGAGAAAAACAAATATTATATTAACACATATATATGGAATCTAGAAAAATGGTACTGATAAACCAATTTGCAAGGCAGGAATAGAAACACAGACACAAAGAACAGACTTGTGGACACGGTGGGGGAAGATTACGTGCTATGCTAAGCGGTCATGTCCAACTCTTTGTGATGCTATGGATTATAACCCACCAGGCTCCTCTGTCCATGGGATTCTCCAGGTAAGAATAGTGGAGTGGGTTGCTACGTCCTTTTCCGGGCCTCTTCCAGGGGATCTTCCCAACTCAGGGATCGAACTCACATCTCTTAACGTCTCCTGTGTTGGCAGATTGGTTCTTTACTACAGTGGGGGAAGGAAAGTGTGGGATGAATTCAGCGAATAGCTTTGAAACATATACATTACCATATTGTAAAACAGATNATCTCTTAACGTCTCCTGTGTTGGCAGATTGGTTCTTTACTACAGTGGGGGAAGGAAAGTGTGGGATGAATTCAGCGAATAGCTTTGAAACATATACATTACCATATTGTAAAACAGATAGCTAGTGGGAAGTTGCTGTGTAACACAAGCAGCTCAACCCAGTGTTCTGTGACAACCTGGAGGGGTGGGTTGGAGTAGGGAATGGAAGGGAGGTTCAAGAGGGAGGGGACATATGTATACTTATGGCTGATTCATATTGTTGTATGGCAGAAACCAACATAACATCATAAATCAATTATCCTCCAATTAAAAATAAATTTTTAAATGTTTTAAATAAATAAGAAACAAACAATGACTTATATGATCATGTCATTTTAAACTGGAATACACAATTGGAGGAAATTTAACAACATCATGATGGATGTATTATCCTCACATCATAGAGGGAGAACCTGAGGCTCTGAGAGTGGGCTAGATTCCTAATTCTATCACCCAGTCAATGTTGTCCTTGAACAAGTCACCAGATTGTTGGATCAGCTAAGCAATGATTATAAACATCCTCATATAAATATCCAGTAAAGAATCTCATTGAAAATAATAAATAGTTCAATTCCTTGTTTGTCGTCACAAAGCTAGTAAGTGGTAGATCTGAGGCTGAGATACAGCTTCAGACTTCGGAGTGTGAGAAGACTCACTTAGGGTTCTTGTTTAAAATGCAGATTACCAGTGGAAAAAGAGCACATCAAGGCTGCATATCGTCACCCTGCTTATTTAACTTATATGCAGAGTACATCATGAGAAACGCTAGGCTGGATGAAGCACAAGCNGAAATCAACCCTGAATATTCACTGGAAGGACTGATGCTGAAGCTGAAACTCCAATACTCTGGCCACCTGACGTGAAGAACTAACTCATTGGAAAAGAACCTGATGCTGGAAAGATTGAAAGCAAGAAGACAAGGGAATGACAGAAGATGAGATGGTTGGATGGCATCACTGACTCAATGCACATGAGTTTGAGCAAATTCTGGGAGATACTGAAGGACAGGAAATCTGGCATGCTGCAGTCCATGGGGGTTGCAATTTGTTAGACACAACTGAGCAACTGAACAACAAACAAATAAGAGAATGAACACAACTGTGTTCTATAAAAAAACTTTATGACAACACGGAGGCCATAGTTGGCTGACCCTGAGGTGGAAGATTCTGTGTCACAAGAAGCCAGCATCCCCTCTTGCACTTTTTCCAGGTGAAAGTGAAGTGAAAAGTGAAAGTCACTCAGTCCTGTCCAACTCTTTGTGACCCCNCTATAAAAAAACTTTATGACAACACGGAGGCCATAGTTGGCTGACCCTGAGGTGGAAGATTCTGTGTCACAAGAAGCCAGCATCCCCTCTTGCACTTTTTCCAGGTGAAAGTGAAGTGAAAAGTGAAAGTCACTCAGTCCTGTCCAACTCTTTGTGACCCCGTGGACTGTAGCCTACCAAGCTCCTCTGTCCATGGGATTCTACAGGCAAGAATACTGGAGTGGGTTGCCACTTCCTTCTCCAGGGGATCTTCGCGACCCAGGGATCAAACCCGGGTTTCCCGCATTGGAGGCAGACTCTTTAACCTCTGAGCCACCATTTCACCTGACTTTGCCTCCCTCAATCCAGAAACCCATATGGATTTTTTTTTTTTCAGTAGAAACCAATGAGTATGATCCAAAAACATGTCAACCAGATGTTGCAGAAATGTTTATTTTTCTCCCCATTTCTCCTTTTTTCTTCTGTCCTTGTGTCAATACAAGGCTCTATTTCATTCTGCTTATCTTTCACAGTGTCCTTCTGGAGGTAAATTCACACACAGAAAATTTGTCTTTGGTTCTAATGATAGAGATTTGCAGGCCCATGAGCCAAAGCTGAACCAAGTTGCCTAGAGAAATCTAGATTGGGAGGGATAGAGACATTTTGCTCTTCATCCCCTCTACCAGTCATGCCAGAGGAGTGACCAGTCAGAGAAAACAGCCCTGCCTTCTGGGTGAGGGAAGGTCCCTATTTAATTCCTCCAAATCTGTTCAGTTCCAAGTCTTTGGTACTCCTTCCCATGACACTACTTTCCACACTGACTTATTTAAACAGTTTGAAGAGGATTAAGGCCTCAGTTGACACGTACAAACAAGTTTCATGTGGTTGAATGAAAAACATGTTCTGGCAGCTTTGAGCAGTCATACAATGACTTAGAATGTCAGATAAAGGAATCTGAAAATTGGATCCCATTTTGAATTTAAGCTGATATCAGATAGGCCTTAAAGGTTCCGTTTTAATTTGCAAATTGAGATTTACCAGAAGCCAAGACAAGCAGTTCTCATCAAGGCAGCACTTTTGCAAGTTTAATCCACAAGGTCACAGTATCTTTGACCCTGTGGTGCTTCAGATTGCTTTGTTCCTCCCAGAACACCATGCAATAAAAAGGAACTGATCAATAGAGAGAGACCTAGACTGCCTGTGAGAAGATAGCCATGGGGGATGATAAAACTATTTTATTTCATGGTTGAGTATATCTAATATTTTTTTCAATATTTCCAATTCAGAATTTTTACCGTTCTTGAAACAAAACAAAGAGGAAAAAAAAAAACACTTTAATTTCTGAAATGTATTAGAAACACTGACTTTGGCTTGGCTCCTAAAGATATTTGGGGGGTTAATTTATTTCTTTGAAAAGACAGTACAGAGTCAGATAATCCAGCTGTTATAATTTAGAAGAAAGCATAAATGTGATTTAGAAACATATTCACCTTGCTATGTGCCTGTTAGTAAAAGATAGTAGTGAAATCCTCACAGAGGTGCCAGTTGCAGTAATCTTAACAAACTGGAGCCGGAAAACCATCAAGAAATAGCCACAATATCTACAATTTAGAAAGAAAGCAAGGGAGAAAAAAATGATAAATAAGCAAAATGTTATAATCTGTTTATTCTTTGCAAAACATGCATCAAATATCCCACAGCATCTCTCTCTAAACATAGAAATGAATGTGGGCTACTTCCCCTTTCACCAAAATGAATGTTGAAGAGAAGTTTCAATCTCATTGACTAATTCAGTTGTTCCTTTAAATTGAATTTTTAAACATATGGGCACACAAACCAATCTATATGCAGAACAATTCTTTGAACAGCATGCAAACAGTTTGGGATTACATGCTAGGTATCACACAAGTGAGTTTTCACAGGACAAAAGAATGAATTCCTCACTGTAACACGAGATAACAACGCTAAAGAATTTCAGCTCAACTTTAAATTGCTCCCTCCAACTGCTGTAGTTTTCTTAGTAGGAGTCTAACAGCCTNAATGTCCTGACAAAAATCTCAAGGGTTACTACAATATCACAAAGAAGCCTGGAGAAAGCAACAGTCTACACTGAATGAAGTAGAAATACCTGAGTTGCCCTGGCAGACTGTAGAGGAAGGAATAAATGGGCTCAGAGAGGTGGGTGTGCTGCAATGGATACTTCATACAAGCCAGAAGAATCAGCAGAGAAGTGTGCTATTTGGGAAAGCCCAGGGGACATGTCAATCACAACGTAGTAGTGTGGAGAAATTCAGCAGTGGCTCTCCCATGAAGGCCAGGGGTGACTGTAGGAGAGGCAGTCGCAGCCTGGTCTCCGTAAGAGTGCTGGGAATGATGTGGGGCCTATTGAAAATTACAGCAGCTAGGGACTTCCCTGGTGGTCCAGGGGTTGAGAATCTGCTTTGTAGTCCAAGGGACATGGGTTTGATCCGTGGTTGAAGAACTAAGATCCCACATCTCGCAGATCAACTACTGAGCCTACAACTAAGACCTGATGTAGCCAAAACTAAATATAAAATAATTTTTTTTAAATAACAGATGGCAGTGCTTAATCATGGGAAAGCAGTGTGGGTGGGGGATGCTTCTACCACAAAAACTGGCATGGTTGAAGGGACAGCCAAGGGAGCTGACCCACAGAAGCACGTGGAAACGGAAATAGTTAATAAGATATGGTGTCTCTAGGGGCACAACAGATGGGTAGCCAACAAAACAACTACTTAATATCTACAGTCAAGACAAAGTTGGAAGAGTAGGAACAGGAGGGCAGTCACCCTCATAAAAGTCTTGATGCCTTGCTCATTTCCCAACCCTGAGCCAAATTACATACAGATCTGGGACCCACTGATGGAAGAGCTGGCCAAGTTCTTAGGCGGAAGCACCCTTGATTCGTATGGCTAGTGAACACCGATGATTCCTAGTCGTTCCTCAAAGGAACCTGTTTATTCAAGTAACGGTACACTGAGGAAAAGCAGATACCTAAATGTTTCAAGGACTATTGAACACACATCAGAGTTTGATAGTCATAGGCCTGAGGTCATCATCAGTTCCTTTTAATGTGGACCAGTTTTTCAGTACTTGTAAAATCATTCATGAACTTTCATATTCATGTTTTCTAAAGTTCAATGAACTGATTCAAATAAAGTTACCTCAACATGCGAAAAGAAAAATCTGTGAGATCATTTTAAACCCAGAAGTCATCTTGATTACAGCATTGGCTGCAGAAATCTAGTTCTCCCTTGGAGAGAACTTAATCGCTCTTAATCTCACAGGCATTGGAATCCAAAGCTATTAATATATTCTTCCTCACAAGCAAAATGCACCTAATTTCACCCCACATGTCATCAGATTGCAGTGAATTCTCATTAAAATATTGTCTTTCAACTCTCAGAATGGGAGAAAATATTTGCAAATGAAGCAACTGACAACAACAAGGGGTTAATCTCCAAAACATACCAATGGATAATGCAGCTCAATATTGAAAAAACAATCCAATAAAAAAATGGATGGAAGATCTAAATAGATATTTCTCCAAAGAAAACACATGGATGGTTAAAAAGCACATGAAAAGATGCTCAACATCACTAATTATTACAGAAACGCAAATCAAAACTACAATGAGGTATCATCTCACACCAATCAGAATGGCCATTGTCAAAAAAAAAAAAATCTACACAGTAAATGCTGGAGAGGGTATGGAGAAATGGGAACCCTCCTACATTGTTGGTAGAAACGTAAACTGGTGTAGTTGCTACAGAGGTTTCTTAAAAAACTAAAAATAGAGTTACTATATGACTCAGCAACTCACTCCTGGGAGTATATCCAGAGAAAAACACTATCCAAAAGAATAATGCACACCAATATTCATTACAGCACTATTTGCAATAGACAAGATGTAGAAACAACCTGAATGTCAAGCAACCGAGGAATGGATAAAGATGTGGTACATACACACAATGGAATATTATTCAGCCATCAAAAATGACATCATGTCATTTGCATCAACATGGATGGACCTACAGATTGTTGTACTGAGTGAAGTAAGTCAGACAGAGGAAGACAATACCATATGATATTGCTTATATGTAGAATCTAAAAAGAAAACTACAAGTGAGCGTATTTATAAAACAGAAATACAGTTACAGATGTAGAAAATAAACTGGTTACCAGAGGATGTTGGGGGGGGGG
>SJYV01037098.1:277537-311765 GCA_006410875.1 Neotragus pygmaeus | reverse complement strand
TTTTTTTTTTTTTTTCCTTCTAGAAAGTGGACTGAAAGTTACATATGCTATGTCTGCTTCTATAACAGTGGAACTGTCATGAGCCACATTTGACTCACAGGAGCCTAGGAAATTTATCCCTTAGCTGAACAAACATGCATCTAAATTTTCTATTACTTGAGGTTGAGGATAAGCAAACATTATGCATAAAGGCACTGAGAATAAATATTTGAAGTGTTGGAGACCAGCTGAACTCTGTCAAAACTACTCAATTGTGCTGTGATAGCACAAAAGCAAGACCTGGAACTGACTGTGTCTCAGATAATCAGCTGCTTAATGAAAAATTCAGGCTCAAACTGAAGAAAATATGGAAAACTATTAGGCCACCGAGCTAGTGTTAGTCACTGTCATGTCTGACTCTTTGCAACTCTATGGACTATAACCCACCCAGCTTCTCTGTCCATGGAATTCTCCAGGCAAGAATACTGGAGTGGGTTGCCATTCATTCCCTTCTCCAAGGGATCTTCCTGACCCAGGGATTGAACTCGGGTCTCCTGCATTGCAAACAGATTCTATACCATCTAAGCCACTAGGGAAGCATTCAAGTAGGACCTAAATCAAATCCCTTAAGATTATACAGTGGAGGTGATGAATAGACTCAAGGGAGTAGATATGGTAGACAGAGTGTCTGAAGAAATATGGATGGATGTTCATAACTTTGTACAGGAGGTGGTGATCAAAACCATCCTAAAGAGAAAGAAATACAAAAAGGCAAAGTGATTGTCTAAGGAGGCCTTACAACTAGCTAAGAAAAGAAGAGAAGCAAAAGTCAAAGGAAAAGAAAAAATACACTCCCTGAATGCAGAATTCCAGAGAATAGCAAGGGGAGATAAGAAAACCTTCCTCAGTGGTCAGTGCAAAGAAATAGAGGAAAATGATAGGGAAAGAGTAGAGATCTCTTTAAGAAAATTGTGGATACCAAGGGAAGGTTTCATGCAAAGATATGCACAATAAAGGACCAAAACAACAAGGACCTATCAGATTCAGAAGGCATTAAGAAGAGATAGCAAGAATACATAGAAGAACACTTCAAAAAAGCTCTTAATGATCCAGATAACCACAATGGTATGGTTACTCACCTAAAGCTAGACAGCCTGGAGTGTGAAGTCAAGTAGGCTTTAGGAAGCATTACTATGAACAAAGCTAGTGGAGGTGGTGGAATTCCAGCTGAGCTATTTCAAAATCCTTAAAGATGATGCATTAAAATGCTGCACTCATTATGCCAGCAAATTTGGAAAACTCAGCAATGGCCACAGACATTGAAAATGTCAGTTTTCATTTAATCCCAAGGAAAGATTTGTATCGTCAAAGCTATGGTTTTTTCCAGTAGTCATATATGGATGTGAGAGTTCAACCATAAAGAAGACTGAGCACTGTAAAACTGATGCTTTCAAATTGAGGTGCTGCAGAAAACTCTCGAGAGGTTTGTCTCCTTGGAAAACAAGGAGATCAAGCCAGTCAAACCTAAAGGAAGTCAACCCTGAATATTCATTTAAAGGACTGATGCTGAAGCTGAAGCTCCAAAATTTTGACCACCTGATGTGAAGAGCTGAATCACTGGAAAAGACTCTGATACTGGGAAAGAATGAAAGCAAGAGGAGAAGTGGGTGATAGAGGATGAGATGTTTGGATGGCATCACTGATGCAATGGACATGAGTTTGAGCAAACCGAGGCAGATAATGAAGGCCTGGGAAACCTGGTGTGCTGCAGTCCATGGGGTTGCAGAGTCATACACAACTTAGCCAATGAACAACTAAGCACAAAAGCAATCACGAAAAGAAAAAAAAAACACATGCAAATGAATGAGAGCTTCTGTGTTTCAGTATGATTTAATTTATAAGCAATGAAATTTTAATTAATATGTGACATATTACAAAGTATTATTCATTTTTTTTTTAAGAACTTAGAATGCAAGAGCCATACAAACAGGCAGTGAGACTGTATTTGACTGCCTGGCAATAGTTTTCAAACATTACTTAATAGGAAAATGTTGTTAATTTCTACCACAGATACTTGATAAAATATATTTCAGAAATAAAGGAATGGCACAGCATTACTAAGTCTATTCATTTATTTCATTATGTTAGTCCTTAAAGTCAGGAGACATTTTATATGATCTCAATCAGAGGATGAGATGATTGAATGACATCACCATGTTTGCTGTGACCAGTGCGTTCTCTTGGCAAAACTCTATTAGTCTTTGCCCTGCTTCATTCCATGTTCAAAGGCCAAATTTGCCTGTTACTCCAGGTGCTTCTTGACTTCCTACTTTAGCATTCCAGTCCCCTATAATGAAAAGGACATCTTTTTTGTATGTTAGTTCTAAAAGGTCTTGTAGGTCTTCACAGAACTGTTCAGCTTCAGCTTCTTCAGCGTTACTGGTTGGGGCATAGACTTGGATTACTGTGACATTGAATGGTTTGCCTTGGAAATGAACAGAGATCATTCTGTCATTTTTGAGATTGCATCCAAGTACTNATGGCAAAACTCTATTAGTCTTTGCCCTGCTTCATTCTGCATTCCAAGGCCAAATTTGCCTGTTTCTCCAGGTGTTTCTTGACTTCCTACTTTAGCATTCCAGTCCCCTATAATGAAAAGGACATCTTTTTTGGGTGTTAGTTCTAAAAGGTCTTGTAGGTCTTCATAAAACCGTTTAACTTCAGCTTCTTCAGCGTTACTGGTTGGGGCATAGACTTGGATTACTGTGATATTGAATGGTTTGCCTTGGAAATGAACAGAGATCATTCTGTCATTTTTGAGATTGCATCCAAGTACTGCATTTCGGACTCTTTTGTTGACCATGATGGCTACTCCATTTCTTCTAAGGGATTCCTGCCCTCACCCATTCCAGTCCATTTTAGTTGGCTGATTCCTAGAATGTCGACATTCATCCTTGCCATCTCTTGTTTGACCACTTCCAATTTGCCTTGATTCATGGATCTGACATTCCAGGTTCCTATGCAATATTGCTCTTTACAGCATTCGACCTTGCTTCTTTCACCAGTCACATCCACAACTGGGTATTGTTTTTGCTCTGGCTCCATCCCTTCATCCTTTCTGGAGTTATTTCTCCACTGATCTTCAGTAGCATATTGGACACCTACTGACCTGGGAAGTTCCTCTTTCAATATCCTATCATTTTGCCTTTTCATACTGTTCATGAGGTTCTCAAGGCAAGAATACTGAAGTGGTTCCCTACTCCAGTGGACCACATTCTATCAGACCTCTCCACCATGACCCGCCCGTCTTGGGCAGCCCCACAGGGCATGGCTTAGTTTCATTGAATTAGACAAGGCTGTGGTCCTAGTGTTATTATATTGACTAGTTTTCTGTGAATATGGTGAGTACTGCCCTCTGATGCCCTCTTGCAGCACCTACCGTCTTACTTGGGTTTCTCTTACCTTGGACGTGGGGTATCTCTTCACGGCTCCTGCAGCAAAGCACAGCCACTGCTCCTTACCTTGGACGAGGGCTATCTCCTCACCGTCGCCCCTCCTGACCTTGAACATGGAGTAGCTCTTCTAGGCCCTCCTGCACCCGTGCAGCCGCTGCTCCTTGGACGTAGGGTTGCTCCTCTTGGCTGTCACCCCTGACCTTGAGCGTGGGGTAGCTCCTCTCAGCCATTCTGTGCTTTCACAGCCTGGCATTCTCGGCCACTGCCCCCGACCTAGGATGTGGTGTAGCTCATCTTGGCCGCCGCTCCTCGGGCATGGGGTCCTTTTGTGTAATAATGTTTTATTAAAGTACAAAGGAGACAGAGAAAGCTTCTTTCATATACATCAGTAGGGAGAAGAAAGAGTACACATTTGCTAATGTTAGCAATGGAGTTATATACTCTCCAATGAATCCAAAGAAAATCTGGAGGTTGTAAAGATCTCACCAGACCTACTCCCATAATGTACATTTTAAGATAACAGAATTAGCCAGAAGGTTTAATGTAGAGACTGTCCTCAGGCAGGATACATAATCCTGAGGAACGTGGAGGAAAAAAGAAAGTTTGTCCTTTCTTCCTCCTTGAGAATTCCAGACCCCTCTCTCCTTGGGGACNTTTTAAGATAACAGAATTAGCCAGAAGGTTTAATGTAGAGACTGTCCTCAGGCAGGATACATAATCCTGAGGAACGTGGAGGAAAAAAGAAAGTTTGTCCTTTCTTCCTCCTTGAGAATTCCAGACCCCTCTCTCCTTGGGGACCCCTAATATTCTTATCAACCTGCCTAGGAAATGACTTTCTCACTACCATTTATTTATTCATTCTACTCTTGGTTGTGTCTGAGTTGTTTCCAAGTTTTGGCTATGACAATAAAGCTGCTAGGAATATTCATTTAAGTGCTTTTTGTGCCCCTAACACTCATTTCTGTTGGGAGTGAAATTGCTATGTCATAGCATAAATGCATGTTTATTTTGGATAAATAATTGCCAAACAGTTTTCTAGAGTGGTTGTACCAATTTGCACTGTCACCAACAGTGGATGGGGAGTCCACTGCTCCACATTCCTGTCCACACTTGATATTGTCTGAGCTCTTCATTTTAGCCATTCTGGTAGGTGTGTCGTCGAATCTACTTGCGGTTATAACTTGCATTGCCCTGTTAGCTAATGATGTTAAGAACCTTTTCACGTGCTTGTTGGCCATCTGGGCTTTGTCTTTGTGAAGAGGCTGATCGAGTGTGTTTTAAAACCGGGTTTGGGTTCTCTTATCAACTCTTCATTTGTAGGAACAGCTTGTTATGAACAACCTCTCCAGGTGACTTAAGAACTTCATGCCAGAGAACCACCTCTGAAGAATTTCTTAAGATGCCCAATTTTCTTGAAGCATCTTTTTTCCTTTCTTCAATTCTCAAACCAGCAATTGACTTTCTCCCTTTCTGTTATTCAGGTTGTAGATTCAGTGCTTTCCTGTCAATTCCATTTGGACTGCAGGTGGAATAAATGGACTTCCTGGCCTAAACATGGCCATTTCTGTCATTAGAGCCCGGCTGAGTCTCCCGGTCTTTCCGGCAGCATTTCGTTAGGGGTATAACTTTGTTGGGAAGAGAAAGAAGAGATTGGGAACTGCCCCAGGAGGACGACGTCTACGGCTTCCTTCTCTTCTCTAACATCTGCCTTTCTTTTCTCCCACAAGCCCACCGAAGGGAGGATGTCTGCTGAGTGTTCTTCTGTGCCTGTGTCCGGGTACCTGTGTGTGGATGTGACCCACTCAGATTATCAGGGAGACATTGTTTCTACCTGTTTTCCTAACCTCCATATCAACCGTGAACAATCTGCCATCTAAGTACAAATGCTCCCGAATGGAGGAGGGGACCTAAACATGTTAGTGTCCTGGGGCCCTAGAACTCATAGGAACTAGCCCTCATTCCAGAGATGGAAATAGAGAATGCTGGGCATCGTGTCCCAGTGGGAGAGCCTGCTGGTCTTTTTCACAAATGATCATCCTGGCAAGAGAGGTGTGTCTCTAAAGAGGATCAAGAGATGGAGGGAGGGGAAGAGTATGTCTTTCTTTTTTGCCTTTAGTAATAAAGGGGGTTCCCTGTGGCTGCTCTTTTCCCTCTGAGAACTGCTATTCAGAGGCCCCAAATGGCAGGAAGTGGTGAGGAGATGGAAGGAAGGCAGAAGGCTCAGCCAGTGAGTGTGTCCTCCCCGCCCACACCTCCCACTTGGAGGCTGGGGGAAGGGACCTCAGAAGGCTACTTACAGTATCATCACTGTTAACAAACATTCACCATGATTTTGTGTGCGTGCAGAGCGGAGTCTGGCATTTGTAACTGTGAAGCTGGCTCTGATGAAGATCTCCTCTTCCTTTTGCAGGCTGGCTGTGATGGTGAGAGTATTGGAAACTGCCCATTTTCTCAGCGTCTCTTTATGATTCTCTGGCTAAAGGGCGTCATATTTAATGTGACAACAGTGGACTTGAAAAGGTGAGACCCGGTTTCTGCAGTATTGAAATAGCATCCCCAGCTCCCTGTACACACAGGCACAGAGAGACACACAGGCGCAGGCACACACACAGAGAGGGAGACATGATCCACACAGACACACAGACACAGTACATACACAGACCTAAGTACAGACACAAATGCACAGACACACACACACACACACACACNTATACACTACCCTCTGGATTCGTCCCACCCTCCCCTTCCCCTCTGAGTAAGTTCATTTGTAGTGGTGATGATGCACCTAGTCTGTCATACAGATTGAAGTAAGGCAGAAAGAGAAAAACAAGTATTGCATATAGATGCATATATACAGAATCTAGAAAAATAGTTCTGATTGACCTGTCTGCAGGGCAGGAATGGAGATGCAGATGTAGAGAATGGATGTGTAGACGTTGTAGCAATGGACTTGTAGCACAGGAGGCTTTTTTTCCTCGACATCTATTACAGGTGGGCACAGTGGAAGCTGGGGTTGGATGTTAAATTTTTTTCAGCTGTGAGAGAATGATATAGCAGAGGCCTAAACCCCTGGACTTTTCTGCTTATTGACCTGCCTTGAAGAATGCCTTGAGAGTTAAACAGTTATCACACAAGGCTATGAAGCTGGACAACCTGGCTTCAAATCTCTGTGATAAAGTGTGTGCCTTAGGGCAAATCATTTCGCCCCTCTGGACTTAGTTTCATCATCTGTAAAATGGGAATAATAATAGAGTTGGAAGGATTAAATTAAAAACTTCGTAATAGTATCTGATTCCTAGTAGGCATTCTTCAGATGTCAGCTAGGAGTATTATTATTTTTACAGTATAATGAAGCAGTTTGAATTTCAGCCATACTGCATATTAAATTTGTGAATCTTGGGCAAGAAATCTAACTCTGATCCTGAATTTATTTCTAAAAATGAGTATAAAAACAGTATCCATCTCCTAGAGTTATTAAATGAGATTATGTCCCTCAAACACTTAGCACAGCCCTCAAATAGGAATCAGCAAGCTATAGCCTGTGGACCTAATTAGGCCCATCACCTGACACGTAAGCCTTCTGTCTGAACACAGCCGTGCTCCTTCCTGGAAGGACTGTCTCTGCTGCTTTTGAGCTGCAGTGATAGAATTGAATCTGGTGGAGAAAGCCATGGCACCCCACTCCAGTACTCTTGCCTGGAGAATCCCATGGATGGAGGAGCCTGGTGGGCTGCAGTCCATGGGGTCACGAAGAGTTGGGCGTGACTGAGNTGTGGATCTATAGGAAGCTATAGTTTGGAGAAGGCAATGGCACCCCACTCCAGTACTCTTGCCTGGAAAATCCCATGGATGGAGGAGCCTGGTGGGCTGCAGTCCATGGGGTCACGAAGAGTTGGGCGTGACTGAGCGACTTCACTTTCACCTTTCACTTTCGTGCATTGGAGAAGGAAATGGCAACCCACTCCAGTGTTCTTGCCTGGAGAATCCCAGGGACGGGGGAGCCTGGTGGGCTGCCGTCTATGGGAGCGCACAGAGTCGGACACGACTGAAGCGAGTTAGCAGCGCAGCACAAAACTGAATATATATCTTACCCTGCCCCATTATAGAAAAGGTTTACCGATCCCTGGCCTAGAACTTAGTAAGTGCTCATCAGTGCTAGCTGTTGTTATTAACAGGTAATTGTCGTTGTAATCCTCCTGTTCACATGAGGATCCTCATACTCTAAGATTTTCTAACCAGAGAAAGTTGTCTCCCCCGCAGGTCTTACATAGTAGAGGGAAATTTTTTTTTTGGCTGGGCTGGCTGGCTGTTGCTGAGTGCAGGCTTTCTCTACTTGAAACATGCGGGCTCCTCTCCTTGCAGTGGCTTCTCTCGTTGCGGGGCACAGGTTCTAGGTGTTCAGGCTTCAGTAGTTGTGGCACACAGGTTTAGTTGTTCCGCGGTACATGAACTCTTCCCAGACCAGGTATTGAACCTGTGTCCCCTGCATTGACAGGCGGATTCTGGACCACCAGGGAAGTCCTAGGGATTTTTTTTTTTAACATTTATCTGACTTGCATTTTTAGAAAGGAAAACTGGGTGTGCTATTTAGGGCAGCTATATACCTTCCCCCTGAGTCATGGATTTTCTATTTTAAGGGATATCAGTAATTTGGGAGTACTCTGAGATTAATCAATTAATCTCATTGATGAATTCTGTTAGTGAGGGGTCCCAAGAAAGCACAGGTCCCAAGAAAGCCCATGCTAGATTTCAGATAGCCAAAGCTGCCGGATAAGCCACGGCCACTGCCTCTGGGCTTAGAACGTGGTTCCTGGTCTCCTCTACACTATTTGTTCTTCCAGTGTGGGAGCTTGTGAGGGGTCCTGGGAGCTGCCTCACGGTCATGCAGGCTGGAGAATCCTGCCCATTCACTGCAGTTCAGCGGACTCGGGGAGGGTCCTGGGGGTGTGGGTGTCTGGGAAGAGGCTGGTCTGGGAAGAGGCTGGGGCCAGTGCTGACCTCATACACAGCCAGGCGATTATCACTCAATTTTTACACTGTGTTCCGGACACTGCGCTGCCTGCCAGTGGAGTGCGGCCGTTAAAATATATTAATGTCTGGCGTGTGGCAAACATTTAAAAAATGCTAAGACGGGAGAGCTGCTGAGCCGGCCTTGTTGACACACTGCCTCACCTGGGTGTTGTTTGCTAGGTAAATACCAAGGATTCCTCCCCAAAGTTGGAAACTGCTCTTCTGTCCTGGCCTCCCCCGTCCTCCTCTGACCCGATTGGTGGGGCAGGCTTGCTTCCTGCCCCAGCAGTCCTCCTGGGGCGGCTCTTTGAGAACAAGCCACATAGGTGTGTTTTGGTGTCAGTTACCAGGAGACTTNACAGACACACACACTAAGACAGAGACAGACATGCACAGAGGCATATAGAGATGCAGACACACAGGCGTGCGCGTGCACACACACACACAGATGGAGACAACACATACACAGACATACAGACACAGGTGCAAACACACACAGACACACACACTAAGACAGAGACAGACACAGAGGCATATAGAGATGAAGACACACAGGCGTGCACACACACACACACACAGATGGAGACACACAGAAACAGACACACACAGAGGCACCCAGAGACGCAGACACACAGGTGTGAGCACACCTACACAGAGATGGAGATACACACACACACCTAGATATATAAACATAGGAGCATACACAGACTCAAATACAGACACAGACACACACATACAAACACTGAGACAAAGACAGACACATACAGAGACACAGAGAAACACGTACACACAGGCATGCACACACACACAGATGGAGACACACAGACATACAGACATAGGCACATACACAGTCATAACACACAGACACACATACACACACAGAGACAGACACGCACAGAGGCAGAGACACAGACACACAGGTGCACACGCACAGATGGAGACATACATACACAGGCTCATACACAGACCCAAATACAGACACAGACACACACACACACACACACACTAAGACTGAGACACACAGAGACAGACACACACAGAGACGCTGACACACAGACATGCACACACACACACACACACACACAGATGGAGACACACAAAGACAGACACACACAGAGGTACCCAGAGACACAGACACACAGGTGCGAGCACACCCACACAGAGATGGAGATACACACACACACACATAGACATATAGACACAGGGGCATACACAGACCCAAATACAGACACAGACACACAGACACACACATACAAACACTGAGACAAAGACAGACACACACAGAGATGCAGAGAAACGCACACACGCACAAATGGAGACACACAGACATATAGACATAGGCACATACACAGTCACAACACACAGACACACATATACACAGAGAGACAGACACGCACAGAGGCAGAGACACAGACACACAGACACACAGGTGTGCACACACACAAACAGATGGAGACTCACAGACATACAGACATAGGCACATACGCAGTCACAACACACAGACACACATACACACACAGAGACAGACACGCACAGATGGAGACATACAGACACAGATACATACACAGACACAAACACAGACATACACACGCACAGACGGAGACACAAAGAGACAGAAACACCCAGAGATAGAAACACACAGGTACACGCATGCACACTCCTAGGACCCATCGGCCCTGTCCCAGGCATATCCACCCTGGGTCAGGACCCTGGATTGGAGCGGGCGTACGTGGGCCAGAGTCATTACAGGATGGGGTCAGATGTAACCCGGAAGGAGTAGGAGGAGGGGAACTGGGAGGAGCCTGCCCATCCCATGACTGGTCAGCGATGTCTCTGGAGCCTGCCTGAGCCCCACTCCTGGCTGATAACACTGAGAAGGGTCAACTTTTCAGCCTCGTCTCCAGATAAAAGGCCACACTTTCCTTGCTAGTAGGACAGTTTGTAAACTTCCAGTTGCCTTTGAAATTCTCAAGGGTGGTTTCTCTTCCACTGGTGTGTGTATGTATGTGTGTGTGGGGGGGCCTGGTTAAGCCTTGGCAATGATCCGAACCCTGGCACCGCCCTTCCCCCCTGCCCAGGAAACCCGCGGACCTGCAGAGCTTGGCTCCCGGCACCAACCCACCTTTCATGACTTTTGACGGTGAAGTCAAGACAGACGTGAATAAGATCGAGGAGTTCTTAGAGGAGAAGTTGGCTCCCCCAAGGTGGGCCTCGTCAAAACCAGTATTGGCAACTTGGTTGTCAGCTTTCCCTGTTCACAGACATTTCTAAGCTTTTGGTGCTGTGTGTTGGTCTTCTGTGGCTTACCTCCTGAGCTGTACCTGTGGTGTGCCACAGGAAACACAGCGAGATTAAAAGCCCTGAGTCTAGGTGGCTGGGATTTCTCTACTCTGCCATTTGGCAATTAGGGTTTGATGGCAGGAAGTGGGCTGATGTCACGTGGGTGGCCTGTTTTGATGGCCCGTTGGGAATGTGTGTTACATGCAACATCGCAGCACGCTGGGCCTGCAAGGGAGCCTTCTAGTTCATCATCTTTATTTCAGGAGGGAGAGAACCGAGACCAGCAAGGCCAGAGGGCCCTCCATCCCAGGATGAGAACAGTCCATCCAGTCCTTTACTCTTGGCTGGTGTTGCTCCCAACTTTGAAGATGGATAGATTAGGAAAACACTTAAGGAGCAGTTTTCATCTTTATATCTGCTCAAAGAAAGGCATTTCTTCCCCTCCTGCTTTGTATTCTCCTAACTCAAACATTGCTGATCTATGATACTCTCACTTTGAACTTTTCAAGGTACCCTAAGCTGGGGACCCAACACCCTGAATCTAACTCTGCTGGAAATGACGTGTTTGCCAAGTTCTCAGCATTTATAAAAAACACCAAGAAGGATGCAAACGAGAGTGAGTCCCTCCCTTCTTCCTATTTTCTCTTTTCTTCATGGACCTCTATTCCGCCTCTGGTGTGGCTTCTTATAAGATTGGGGGAATTCTGACTCACTGCACAGCAGGGAGGTTCCTGTGTATAGAAATAAGGAAAAAGTACCTCCTACTCTGAGCCTGCAAGTTGGTTTCAGGGACTGAGTGCTTTTCTAGAGATTGTCCAGAAAAGGACATTTTTAGGAGAAAATCATCACCACCAATAATTACTTGCTCTCCCATGGAATTCAGGGTGAATGAACCTATTGGTGCTTCCTTCATTATATGATTTCCATAAAGATTTTTTTTTAATTTTTAATTTTTTAAAAAATGTTTTGGTCACATGGTGTGATGTGTGGGATCTTAGTTCCTTGACCCTGCATTGGAAATGCAGAGTCTTTTTTAGTTTATTTATTTTTAGTTGAAATATAATTCCTTTAGCATATTATGTTGGTTTCTGCCATACATCAGCATGAATCAGCCATGGATATGTACCTGTCCCCTCCCTCTTGAGCCTCCCTCCAACCTCCCATCCCACCTGGAAAGCACAGAGTCTTAACCATTCAGTTCAGTTCAGTTGCTCAGTCGCATCTGACTCTTTGCAATCCCACAGACTGCAGCACGCTAGGCCTCCCTGTCCATCACCAACTCCCAGAGTTTACCCAAACTCATGTACATTGAGTTGGTGATGCCCACCATGAAAGTTTTTCCATGTAGATTTTTGAATAAATGAATGAGTTCTAGAAGCAGCAGTGTTATGTAGAGAGGAGAATTATTTTCCAAGGAGAAGTGAGTCTTTTATTTAGATCTCATAAACCCACCTGTCTCCTTCCTGACTTTCTTAACACTCACTGACCATGTCTCAGGAGGGAAGGGACAAACTCCTTTTTTTTGATATCTAGAGAGAGGAGGGCAAGAGGAGAAGGGGATAACAGAATGAGGTGATTGGATGGCGTCGTCAACCCAAGGACATGAGTTTGAGCAAGCTCTGGGAGTTGGCGAAGGACAGGGAAGCCTGGCGTGCTGCAGTCCATGCCACGGGGTCGCAAAGAGCTGGACATGACTGAGCGACTGAACAATGACAAAGACGGAGGAGACGTGGACTTCCATGGCTCATCGCAGTTGTTTTCTGCCTTCCCGTTTTAGTTTATGAAAGGAACCTATTAAAGGCCCTGAAGAAGCTGGACAGTTATCTGAACAGCCCCCTGCCTGATGAGATAGATGCCTACAGCACCGAGGAAGCTGCTGTTTCTGGAAGGAAGTTCCTCGATGGCAATGAGCTCACGCTGGCTGACTGCAACCTCTTACCCAAGCTCCACATTATTAAGGTTTGTCCTTCCTCATATGTCAGGTGCTGAATACATGAATGGGGCTTTGTTCCATTTTGTTTTGACTTGTGTGGTTTTTTTTTTTTTTTTTGCCAAGACAATCTAAAACACGGGCTCTTGAATTTAAAAGTCTAGCTCGTTTCTGTTTGCGGCAGCCAAGCTCCAAGTCTGAGATCTGTGGATGCTATTATCAGGCATTCCTTGGAGGTGCTCATGAAGCATCTGAGAGCTTGGCTCTCATCCCTCCATCCTCACAGCTTCTTTTTTCCAGTCTTAACCCCCACAGCCTAAAGACAAGGTCTGTGAAAGCAACTAGAAGGAATACATTGCTTATAGCTGGTATTTCACACTCCAGGCTTGGAGATGGTGTGTGGAATCTGTAAGGATTAAAATGTGAACTCGGGAAATTCCCTGGTGGTGGTCCAGTGGTTGGGACTCACTGCTTTCACCGGGATGGCCTGGGTTCAATCCCTGGGTGGGGAACTAAGATCCTGCAAGCTGAGCAGTGCAGTCCAAAAACAAAAACAACAACCAAAAAACTAAGCCAACCTTTGGGAAAAAAAAATGTGAACTCAGTCAATTGTTGGTGATGGGAAGAGTAAGCCTAACCCTGGGATAAGGGAGGAGGTTGGCTCTTAACACAGACCCCTTAACGGCTGGTGAGCAGCTAGCAGCTCCTTGGCTGGACCACATGCAGCAGCCTGTCTTCCCAGGTGATCGAACATGAAATAAGGGTCACTGGTCATGTATAATTAGGGTTTAAAGATTCCCTAGACCAGTGGTTCTCCAACATTAGTTGGCATAAGAATTATGCCTACTAATTTAGAAATGTGCCTGCTCAGGGGCTCCACTTGTGTCCGACTCTTTGTGACCCCATGGACTACAGCCCACCAGACTCCTCTGTCCATGGGATTTTCCCAGCAAGGTTACTGGAGTGGGTTACCATGCCCTTCTCCAGGGAAATTTCCTGACCTGGGGATTGAACCCACGTCTCCTGCAATGCAGGCGGATTCTTTACCACTGAGGCACCAGGGAAGCCCTTTTAGAAATGTAAACCCATCAGTTCAGCCCCTGACTTACTAAAAGCAGAACTTCTGGGGGTGACTCTGAAATTCAGAAGCAGATGACCCCACCCTTGGTCTCCTTAGTTTTGGCTGCTCTCCAAAGTGCCCCAGTCTGGTTGTTACTCACAGCTGTTAGTTGTTGTATCATTATCACTGTTGCTATGCCCTTGGTCCTCAGTAGCCCTGGATGCCCCAAGAAGAAGCCCAACCCTTGTTCTGGGCATTCTTAGTATTCAGATCATACCAGGTCCAGAACTAGGTCCTTGGTATAAGGATAGGGAGATGGGAGAGAAGACATAGGGAAATACAAGTCAACGAACTTGTGTTCTAATAATGCATTTATTTGACATTTTAGTTCAATTCAGTTGCTCAGTTGTGTCCGACTCTTTGCGACCCCATGGACTGCAGGTTCATGGGGTCGCAAAGAGTCGGACACGGCTGAGCAACTGAACTGAACTGAATTGGACTGCAGCATGTTAGGTTTCCCTGTCCATCATCAACTCCCAGAGCTTCCTCAAACTCATGTCCGTCAAATCAGTAATGCCATCCAACCACTTCATCCTCTGTTGTCCCCTTCTCCTCCCGCCTGCAATCTTTCCCAGCATCAAGGTCTTTTCCAAGGAATTGGCTCTTTGAATCAGGTGGCCAAAGTATTGGAGTTTCAGCTTCAGCATCAGTCCTTTCAGTGAATATTCAGGACTGATTNGATGCCATCCAGCCATCACAGTTGTCTCCTTCTCCTCCTGCCCCCAATCCCTCCCAGCATCAGGGTCTTTTCCAGTGAGTCAACTCTTCGCATGAGGGGGCCAAAGTATTGGAGTTTCAGCTTCAGCATCAGTCCTTCGAATGAACACCCGGACTGATCTCCTTTAGGATGGACTGGTTGGATCTCCTTGCAGTCCAAGGGACTCTCAAGAGTCTTCTCCAACACCACAGTTCAAAAGCATCAATTCTTCAGCACTCAGCTTTCTTCACAGTCCAACTTTCACATCCATACATGACCACTGGAAAAACCATAGCCTTGACTAGACGGACCTTAATCGGCAAAGTAATGTCTCTGCTTTTGAATATGCTATCTAGGTTGGTCATAACTTTTCTTCCAAGGAATAAGCGTCTTTTAATTTCATGGCTGCAATCACCAACAGATATTTATAACAAACCACTTAGAAACCTGCCTTTTCTCAATATAAGTAAATGGCCAACCTTTCAAATAACATCACTACTGCCTGGTCTTACATTATATATTTTTTAAGCATAAATGGATGTCACAGTAACAGATGAAAAATAGCTGGATCTAAAATAAATTTTAAAATGAGGAATGTCTATAGTAAAAGAAAAGGTGTTCGAAACACTTTTAAATTTAAAAAGGGAGATTTTGCTCACTAATAATTCTATGAATAATTTCTATTTTGGACCACAGAAAGGTTTTTTCCTCCCTGTTGCTTTTTTTAATTGTGATATAATTAACATATAACGTTGTATTAGTTTTAGGTATGAGTATAATGATTTGATATTTGTGTATATTGCAAAACAATTGCCACAGTAAGTTTAGTTAACACCCATCACCACACAGATACAATTTTTTTCTTGTGATGAAGACTTTTAATATCTACTCTTTTAGCAATTTTCAGAAATATAATACAGTATTGTTAACTTAAGTTACCATGCTATATATTACATCCCAAGGACTTATTTGTCTTATAACTGGAAGTTTGTACCTTTTGACCCCCTTCACCTATTTTGCCTATCCTCCACCCCTGCCTCTGACAACCACCGATTTGTTCTCTGTATCTGTCAGTTTGGTAGGGTTGGTTGTTTTTTTTTTTTAACTTAAAAAAATTTTATTGCTATTTTTTGGCCATGCAGGGTGGATTGTGGGATCTTAGGTTCCCTGACCAGGGATTGAACCCCGGCCCTCAGCAGTCAAAGTGCAGAGTTCTAACCACTGGACCGCCAGAGAAGTCCCTTTTTTATTTTTTTCTAGATGTCCCATATAAGTGAGAGAGATCATACTTTATTATTTTTCAGATGACTTGATCTTCTTTGCAGTATACATAGCCAACTCTGAGATTTTCAATTTAGTGCTCTCCCTCTCCCGTAAAAGCTTCTTTCTCTATCAGCTTTCCTACAGCTCCTCACCCAAATATCCTGTATCCTTTATTTACACCAGAACCTTTAGTCCAGTGTTTCTCATTATGGGCTTGAGAGTTACCTACAACAGAATCCCCTGAAGGCCTTTATTAATCCTTCAGTTTCTACGTGCAGGAGGAGCTTTCGGATTATCCTGCTATACACTGTTTTAGTTAGTGAATCCCTCCAGCTTTACGCTAGTCCTTCTTGGCTTCTCTGAATGCCCTAGTCAGACTTGTATCTTTTAAGCGTACATACTTGCATTCATAGACTTCCATTCTAGACTGTTATGACAGTCCCTGGATCACTTACATTTTCTCTTTTCTAAAACTCTGTTACCACTTTTGATCTTTGCCTCAATAAATGTCAGTTCCTTTTCTCTTTTCCTTCTCCAGAACCAGCATACTTTTGGTCGAGGATCCAAAATTGCTTCTGTCTTTACTCCTCCTCTTTCCTCTCTTTCTATGTTTTTCTATCTTACAAAGTTTACCAGTTCTCATAGTTTCAGACAAAGCTCCCAGATGTCTCCAGTTCTTCCATACATTGTCTGAGTTCTGGTTAGTAGCTTGAACTATTAGTTATTTCTAATTGCATGTTCAACTATGACTTCAACATTGCTAAAACTAAGTGGATCACCAAGTTCTTTTTCTCTCAGATTATGAAGTAATACTGATTTGTTTTCATTGCAGGCTCTTCAGCAAAAGCACTTGTCAGTTTAAAAGGTAAGAATCAGAGCTTGATTCTTTAGATATGGCATAAACTAGGAATTTAATTCCTTAATTTGGTTATAGTATTGTCTTTCTAAGTTACGATTCACTATAGCTTTTAAATACTGGTTTTCACTGATGATAATTTTAAATTCATATGGGAATTTGGCCCTTGGTTTTTTTCCCTCTAGAATTATTGATTAAAGTACTTTGTAACTAAACATTCTGAACAATTCTTACTGGATTTAAATAATGTATTAACAACTGGGCTAAGCTGTATTTTGAGGGCTTCCAAGTGGTTGTTTATTTTTAAAGAATTTTGTGAGCTAAGTAATAATGCAAATCTCTTGAAGTAAAACAGTGATAGTCTTATTTTGAGAAAAAGTTAGACTTGTTCCTTGGTCTTGCTGTTTCTTTGTATGAGTAGATTAGACCAGTCCTTTTAATATAATTTTGAAATTTTATCTCTTGAGCAAAGATTCTACTGGATAAGTGCATTTGGAACCAATCTAAATCTTCTCATAGGCTCATTAGTACTTTTAGTTTTTAAAGCTACCATGTTGTACCTTGGATGGGTGATGTACCAGATCAAGTCCTTCTGGCTTGAGAACACGTTATCTTCCAGGATTACCTTCATTTATTTGCCTAGAAGGATCAACCCCATCTGATCTCTTTTGTACTTATTAAAATATATGTCAGAAGAACGACTCCACTATTTTTTTCTCAAAATATTAAAGCCATGTCTCTTTTTAAATATATACAAGGAGCATAAAATTTTTATAGGAAAATTGGAAAATGCTATCAGGTAATTAAAAGGAAATAGAAACAACTATCCTGTGTATACTCATCTCAATTTTCTCTGTCTCTCTCTAAATAAACATTTTTATAAAAATTAAACTCACCTTCTTTAATTTCACAGTTTTCATGTTTAATATATTTAATCAGTTGATCAGATTTTTTTCTGGTTGAATACAACTCTGAAGACGTTTCACAGAATTAAGGGAAAAAATACCACATATGTCATTTTTGGATATTAAGGGTTTTACACGTTGAAGCAGAAAATGTTTAGAAATATGCTCTAAGTTCAAAGTTAAAACTTTTCTCATTTTTCCTTGCCTGCTTTCAGTCAGACTGTACTGAGACAGTTCTTGGCAAATTAGAATAGAGGAATTATTGAAAACCAAAATGAAATAACCCATGCATGTTTTAATATGAAAATGTAATAGTTTCAAGAAGAATTGGCTTGTCAAATTATTTAGAAAGTTTGATGAGAAAATACAGAAGAGATTTTTTTCATTTGTAATAAACTAAAATTATTATGGGCAGTATATTTTTTCCATATTGGTAAATGTTTCAGATATATTGCTGTTATTAAAAGGCCATATTTATAGTATAAAGTCCTCTGAACTAAAGTTAAATATCATAAATAATAATTATTTATTACAGAGGGAAGCTTATCTAACACATGGAATGAAAAGTACAGTTCTTTACAAAAAACACCTGTTTGGAAAGGCAGGAATACAGGCTCTGCTGTGGAAATGGTAAGGAGTTAGTTTTTCTTACTCTTTAGAATATGATAGCTAAATTGTTTGTATTATTGTTATGTACACATTCTTATAACACTATAAAACTTTTTCTAAGGTTTTTCCCCAATTCCAACCATTTGTTTCTTTAAATGCCATTGAACAGTATTTGGTCATATCTAGATAAATAATCTGTGATATCTGTTCATCATTAAGCATTTGTAAGTAATTCTTGCTTTAAATAGGCAAACCNTTGTTTGTATTATTGTTATGTACACATTCTTATAACACTATAAAACTTTTTCTAAGGTTTTTCCCCAATTCCAACCATTTGTTTCTTTAAATGCCATTGAACAGTATTTGGTCATATCTAGATAAATAATCTGTGATATCTGTTCATCATTAAGCATTTGTAAGTAATTCTTGCTTTAAATAGGCAAACCAAAAAAACTCCTCAGCAACCCCAAATCTTACTTTTAATAGATTTTTAATGATTTAGTAGATTTTTTTAAAATAAAAAAAATGTGTGTGACTCTGGATCCTACAAAAAGATTTCTAATTAAGTGGTAAGATATTGAAATCTTGTGGAGGTCAAGGGTAAATGCATTTAAGTTGGGAAGTAGAGATGAGCACATAATTGGCATAACTAACAATTTTGGGGGCCTTTCTTCCTCCCCTAGCCCCAGGAAATTTTAGGGGTCAATCATGAAACACAGAGGTGGGTAGCTGTCTCAGTAGCCTGGACAGTTGGCTATACTCTTATCAATCCTGTTGTCATCATTTTCTTCTTCCTCCCTATCCAAGGTCAGGGGAGGGAAGCAGGGTAGAAGGGACTTCTTGTTAGGAACCCTTCCTATGAGTTCTTAAGGCTCTCAGTGGGTTTAATTTCAAGGAACCATACCTCTAGTGTCATTTCAGTTGGATGCTTCCCATATGTTGCTATCCCACTGCCCCTGCTTCAGTTCAAAGTAGGCATGGAACTGTCTTGAATGATGAGAGAAGGATTTGAAAAGGGTGTGGGTGTTATTGGGATATTATTTCTGGTGTTCTTCTCTATTAATAAAGGCTCTGAACCTAGGATGGACTGTAAGTTTTTTCATATTACAGATCCTTAAGTTTGTAATATATTTTGGATACTTAAAAGTTTTAGTTTATATGCACTTATCAAGCATCTGTTATTATCTCTTCTTTTTATTAAATGGAAATTTGTCAACAATTTTTCATAGCAGGTCTAGTATAATATTATATATCTTTAGATTTACTCTCTAAAGTGAGTAAATGTACTCTCAAAGTCTGGTAAATTTGTCCCAACCCAGTCCTACACAGGAGACACATCATGTGAAACACCCAATTGGTTGGTATTAATCCAAGCACCAACATAATGAGAACTGGAATTTCCGGAACTTAATTTTCAAGACTACCAGCATACTACATGAAGACTGGGTTCTAGTTTTAATTATCAGCTGGGTGTTTCATTTTTAAACAAATTGCATAAATACGTATATTTCTACTTTATAAAATCTAAGATTATTTGTATGCTTTGTATTTTCCATTCTTCCTTCTTCAGTACTGATGATAATTCAGTTAGCTGTATTTCCAAGTGTAGAATCGTGCTTTGGAACAAAAATGAGATATGTTTGGCCTTTTCATTAAGTAAAAAATTTGTATCATAGCCTTTTAGAAACTCAAAACGAAGTCGGCTCTTTTCTGATGAAGATGACAGACAAATAAATACAAGGTCACCTAAAAGAAACCAGAGGGTAGCAATGGTTCCACAGGTATGTGTGTGCTAAAATTTTTTTTCATTGAAAGGAAATGAGCAATCACTCAGCATAATAAAGTTTATATTTATCATTCTATCACATTTTGAGTGACAAGTTCTTTCTTTAAATCATTACTTCGGCTCAGCTCTGTTTTAGTTACCTGAAAAGGGGCATTATTTTATTGATGAACTTTAAAGCAGAGTAGAAAGCCAATCCTCAGTCTTACAAATGCACACTTTTCTGTTTTGGGGGACAGGGGGCTCTGCCCCGCCAACATGCAGGATCTTAGTTCCCTGACCAAGGATCTAGCCTGTGCCTCCTGCAGTGGAAGTGCAGAATCCTAACCACTGGACCACCAGGGAAGTCCCATGTACACTCCTTTTAAGCATAGAGAGAGTGGACATTAAACAAATGAATTTGGCAAATTGGGATCAGTTTGGCATTTTGCACGGTATTCAGAGGGGAAAAATCATTTTACTTTATCACTAAGGGAAGTATGTTGAAAACTTTCTTTATCCAGAAGAGGAAAATGTATAGGGAAAAATCTTATGTCCTTTTTCATTTTTGACATCTTTTTTTTTTTTAAGTGATAGTAGACATATAAGAATCAAAGGAATGAATGAAAATTTAAAAGGAAATATTAACTTTAAAAATAAAGTAATTTTCTCCTATGAAACTTAAAATTTTTGATAAAGTTATTCCCTACTTTCATTTTTTTTCAAAAGCATTTTAAGATTTTCTAGTAGGATATATTCTAGTAGAGGTAATTTTCTTAACCAAAAATTTGGCATCAAATAAATTAGAACTATTACCAGCAATACACCCTACCAAAAAAATCCAAAGAGCTTTTACATACCTTTATGGTCATTTCAAATAGTAAAATATATTGTTATCTATAAAATAAACAAAAATTATGAATTTTTTTAACATCAAGGACAAGTGTGCATAAGCATCTAAATTTCAACTTAAAAATTTGAACCAAATTGAAACTAATACACAACATGCATAGCTTGGCTCAGTAGATGTTGGTACAAGTTGAATGAATGTAAGAATAGTCAACAACTTTTCAGGAACTGTTATTTTGGGGAAAAAATATGTTTCTTTACCATCTAGAGAATTCCATATAAACAGCAGGGGCAATAATCAGTGGCCTTGAGAATAAAATAATGTAGTTTAACTTCTTTTCCACCCTTAATCTAGTTCTTATTAGTATTATTATGGACATTGCTGTGTAACCTTTGTAATACATCAGAATTCCTCCTGCTTTTTACCTTGTTAAGAGTTTACTGCTACTGCTAAGTCACTTCAGCTGTGTCCGACTCTGCGACCCCATAGATGGCAGCCCACGAGGCCCCCTCCCCGTCCCTAGGATTCTCCAGGCAAGAAGAGTTTATTTTTTTATCAAAACTATGCACTATGTATAAGTTTTGAAATAAAAGGCTTATAACAACAACAAAAAAGAATAGTCAACAACTATTTTTGTATTGACTCTTTTTTATTTATTAAAAAATTTTTTTTGCCACACCGTGTGGCATGTGGGATCTTAGTTCTCCGACCAGGGATTAAATCCTCGCCCCTGCATTGGAAGTTCAGAGTCTTAACCACTGTGATCTTGGGTGGCCTCAGCCTGCAGCATCTTGAAGTGAGGCTTTGGTTTCCCAGCCAGAGATTGAGGCTGGGTAGCACTGGTGAGAGCACTGAATACTGACCACTAGACCAGTGGTCAGTGACAAGGGCCCTGGCCATTCAGCTTCGCAGAAAAAGGATTCCAACAAAGATGGAAAATAGTATTAGGAGGATAAAAAAGTACAGTGGATAGACACATGGCCAGACTCAGAGAGAGAGTCATCCCCTCACAGCAGTTTGAATCACTTATCGGCTTTTCTTCCTTTTTCCTTTGGCCAATCATTTTGATTTGCCTGGTTCAGAGTCCATATTTGGCATATTTCAGGATTCGCCCGAGTGTGTGCACATATCTCTTAACCAAGATGGGTTCTACCAAAGAGACATATGGGTAAAGTATCAGTTAGCACCACTCTGCTTTGACCTCCAAGGAGCCTCTCTGCACATACGTGGTCAGGATGATCTCCTGACTTCAAGAATGAGAAATATGTGGTCTGGGCAGGGTCCAGTCTCCTCTCTTAATTGTTCTGCTGTTCTTATCTTGGAGTTTCAGTCCACAGGGAATGAATCTCCTATTGCTTTACCCTGGGCGGGAGCCCCATCTACCTCCTGCCTCAATTGGACTGCCAGGGAAGTCCCCTGTGTTGACCTTGGAAGAGCTGTATTATTACAATAATTTAGATGCTTTAAACCTATTTAGATTTTTTTTAAATTTCTAAACATATGGAGTTAAATTTTTTTTTTTTAATCTCTCTTCAGCTATTTATTAGGAAAAATTTCAAACATACAGAGAGAACTCTGGTCTTTGTGACTTGTGAAATCATCCTCCCCCAAGTCTATCCAAAGCCCTCCTCCCCAGATACATTTCATTCCTTCTGGGACTGTTTTACAAAGACCTTTCAACTTCTGAGCAATACAGAACAAATATAACATAGGACAGATATGATATGAGACTTATTCAAATATGTGAAAAAATTTTATATCCTCTGAGTTTTCTTTTTTCTAGTCTTACATATCTAGTTCATCCAGTCTTTATTTATATGATATGTCTTATTTTCTTACCCTCCTAGTCATAGCCTCTAATCTGTTGTGTTCTTTTTGTTAAAAGAGCACCACTCAGAGCTGAAAAATTACTAAAATCCAAATTTACTGAGTCCTTAGTATGTTCCAGATCCTGTTCTAAGCACTTCGTATGTAATACTTTGGTTTAATCTTCAAATTCCCCATGAGTTAGGTTACTTATTTCACATTTTTCAGATGAAAAAGCAGACACAGAGAAGTTATCTTGTTCAAGATCATAAAGCTGGGAAGTGAAAGCTGATACTGAATGGCAGACAGCCTGTCTTCAGAGCCTTTCTTTTTTTTTGTTGTATCTTTATTGAGATGTAATTAAGAAAGCAGACAATTCAGTATGCTTTAAATATATGCATAGACGTGTGCAACAGTTACCACAGCCAATTTTAAGACATTTTCATGATCTCAAAAAAAGAAAAAGCAGTAGTAGTCACTCTCCATTTTCCATTTATTGAATAAACCCTTAGAAGTGTAATTGCTGCAAGGGTATTTACACTTAAACTTTGGAAGATACTACCTAATAATCTATTTATAACAGTTATTATAACTTATATTTCCACTAACAAATTGACTGTATTTCTTCATACTCAACAGAGGGATCTTCAGTACAGTTTTATGTCCAATGAGCCACCAATAACTCAATAGAAATAAGAATAGCACTCTTTCTGATAGTAATATTTTATAATAATTTATAATAATTTGGTTATTATTAATGCTAAATGACTCATCACATATAATTTTTTTTTACATTAAAAAGTCAACTTTCTAAGTACCATGTGATACCTGAATTGGATTCTGGGCCAGAGAAAGGATGTTAATGGAAAAACTGAAAAAATCCAAATAAAGTCTGTGGTTTAATAGTATTATACCAGTGTTAATTTCTTAGTTTTGACAAACCATGGTTGTATAAGATGTTAACACTAGGGAAAGCTGGATGAAGGGAACTCTGTACTGTCTTTGCAACTTTTCTATAACTCTACAGTCTTTCCAAAATAAAGTTTTATATTTAAAAATAAAAAGTTAATTTTAACCTTCATCTACCCTTCAGATCTGCTTCCCTCTTCCATTGGTAACCAACCGATTTTAGACCTCTTTAATACTTCTAAACCTTTCTATATGTATTCATAGAAAATATATAGTATTGTTTTGTGTATGTAGTTTAAAAATTACATTTATAGTAGTATTTTCATGATATTGTATCAGTCATCATTCTGTAATTTATCTTTTCACTCAAAAGTCTGTTTTGTTTTGTTTTGTTTTGTTTTAATTTTGTCTTATGGCTTGTAGAGATCTTAGTTCCCTGACCAGGGATTGAAGCTAGGCCCCCTGCAGTGGAATCAAGTTTGTTTTTGAGATCTGGCCATGCTGACTGATTTAGACAGGCTTCAGTGTTTCATTTCTTTTTGCTATTTTGTAGTATTCAACCTAATACCATAATTTATTTGTAAGTTCTCTATTTATGGGCATTCAAGTAGTTTCTGAATTTTCACTATTACTCACAATGCTGTGGTGAACATCCCAAGCATGTTTTTATAAATTTGCAAGTGTTTTCTAGGACAGATGCCTAAAATGTGGATTTACTGGATCACAGGATATGCACATTTAAAGTTTTTAAAGTAGTGNACTCACAATGCTGTGGTGAACATCCCAAGCATGTTTTTATAAATTTGCAAGTGTTTTCTAGGACAGATGCCTAAAATGTGGATTTACTGGATCACAGGATATGCACATTTAAAGTTTTTAAAGTAGTGCCAGATTATTCTCCAAAGGAATTGTACTTATTGGCTTATACTTTCAACCAATAATATATCACAGTACCTGTTTTATTTAATGCTTGTCAACCCAGTATATAACCTAACAGCTAGATTTTTGCTATTCTCCTAACAGTTGGTATGTCATCTATGAGTGATGGTGAGATACTTTTCATATACATTTATAAACTTTCTTTCCTTTGTTCTAAACTTTCTCCTATTTTTTTTAATTTTTAAATTTTATTTATTATTTACTTATTTTTGTCTGTGTTGGGTCTTTGTTGCTGCACATTGGCTTTCTCTAGTTGCAGCAAGCAAGGCCTACTCTTTGTTGTAGTGTTCGAGCTTCTCATTACACTGGCTTCTGTTGTTGCAGAAAACAGACTCTAGAGTGTGGACTCTAGAGCTGTACCTGTAGCTCATGGGCTTAGTTACTCCACAACATTTAGAATCTTCCTGGACCAGGGATCAAATCTGTGTCTCCTACATTGGCAAGGTGGATTCTTATCCACTGTAACAGCAGAGAAGTCCTTCTCCCATTTTTTAAAATTAAATTGTTGGTCATTTCTGATTAATTTGTAAGAACTTTGTATATATTAAGAATATTAGCCCTTTGGCTATTTATAATTTTTTTCAGAGTTTGTATAATAGTTTGTCTTTTGCTTTTTTTCTGAATTTTTCACCATAGAGGACTGAAAAAGATCCTATAGGTCAAATATACCTGTTTCCTTTTAATGAGTTTTTGATTATATGATCAGAAGAACCTTCCCTAGTCTAAAATTTATAGTTTTAGAATTCTCTCATTTCTTATTTCATTAAAAAAAAGTTTAAATCTTCAACTGTCTGAAATTTATTTTGGGGTAAGGAATGAGGTAAGACTGCAACCAGATTTTTTTCCAGAAGACTGTTTAGTTGTCCTGGTAACATTTACTGAATAATCCATCTTTTTTACATTGGTTTATAATGCTACTGCATGACAAGCTAAATTCTGTATATATTTGGGTTTATTTCTAGACTTCCTGTCTCTTTATATCTAGTATATCTCTCTATGTGCTAGTATCAGATTATTTTAATGTGACTTTATATTGTGTTTTAGCCTCTGATATAACATTACTTTTTTTTTTTAAGATTTTCCTGAGTATTCTTTCACATTTATTTTTCCTTATGAACTTTAGAATCAACTTGACTAGGAAAAAGAGTCTGTTGGGATTTTCATTGATATTGCAGTAATATTATAAATTAATTAGGGGAATATGACATGTAACATTGGGACTACCCATCAAAGAACTGGTTGTAGTTCCACTTATTGAAGCTTTGTTTGCCCCTTTTTTGTTGTTGTTTAGTTGCTAGGTCATGTTCAACTCCGTGTACCACAGCATATGGCTTCCCTGTCCTTCACTATCTCCCAGAGTTTGCTCAAACTCATGTCCATTGAATCAGTGATGCCATCCAACCATCTCACCCTCTGTCGCCCCTTTGACCTCTTCTGCCTTCAATCTTTCCCAGCATCAGGGTCTTTTCCAAGGAGTCAGTTTTTCACATCAGGTGGCCAGAGTATTGGAGTTTCAGCTTTAGCATCAGTCCTTCCAATGAATATTTAGTACTGATTTACTTTCAGATTGACTGGTTTGATCTCCTTGCAGTCCAAGGGATTCTCAAGAGTCTTCTCCAACATCACAGTTCAAAAGCATCAATTCTTCAGCACTCAGCTCTTTATAGGCCAACTCTTACATGCATACGTGACTACTGGAAAAACCATAGTTTTGCCTAGACAGGCCTTTGTTGGCAAAGTAACATCTCTGCTTTTTAATACACTGTTTAGATTGCTCATAGCTTTTCTTCCAAGGAGCAAGTGTCTTTTAACTTCATGGCTGCAGTCACCATCCACAGTGATTTTGGAGCTTTAGAAAATAAAATCTGCCACTGTTTCCATTTTTTCCCTATCTGTTTGCCATGAAATGATGGAACTGGATGCCATGATCTTAGTTTTTTGAATATTTGGTTTTTAAACCAACTTTTTCCACTCTCCTCTTTCATCTTCATCAAGAGGCTCTTTAGTTCCTCTTCGCCTTCTGCCATTAGGTTGGTGTCATCTGCCAATAGGTTGTTGATATTTCTTCTGGCAATCTTGATTCCAGACTTTCGATTTCTTTTCCATGTCAATCTTGCACATTTCTTAAGTATATTCCTAGGTGTTTAATACTTTGTTCTCACCATTTTTGCTGTAATAAACAATATATTTCTTGTTTTATTGTCTAATCTGTTTTCATTTATATATAGAGAAGATAATATCTTTTAAAAATAGAGAATTTTGGATAACAGCTTTGTTATCTCCTGCTTTATTAAATTCTTATAGTTGATTTTTTTGAGTTTTCTGGGGAGGTCATGTCACCTGCATATTTACAGTTTTATTCCTTTTCTTCAATTGGCTAATTCCACCATCAAATCAATGTCAAAAATAGTATAATCAACATCTTTATCATATTCCTTACTTTAATGAGAAATGTTCACAATTTTAATGTTGAATATGATCCTGACTTTTGGATTGGTTTGGGGAGAAATGTGTTATTTATTTATTTTTGGCTGTGCTAGCTCTTCCTTGATGCATGGGCTCTTCTCTAGTTGTGGAGAGCAGGGGCTACTCTCTAGTTGCCAGGCACAAGCTTCTCATTGCTGTAGCTTTTGCTGTGGAGCATGGGCTCTAGGGTACATGAACATCAGTAATTGTGGCCTGTGAGCTCAGTAGTTGGGATTCCTGGGCTCTGGAGCACAGGCTCAATAGTTGTGGCACATGGGTTTATTTGCTCTGTGGCATGTGGGATCTTCCCAGATCAGCGATTGAACTCATGTGTCCTGAATTGGAAGGTGGATTCTTTACCACTGAGCCACCAGGGAAGCCTGAGAAATGTGTTTTGAAGGTTAAGAAAGTATTCATCTATTTTTATTTTCTTGGTCAGTATAATTAAAGGCTTATTAATTTTGTTGATTTTTTTTCTTCAAACAATTTTTGATTGTATTTTTTCTATTGATTTTCTGTTTATTTCTATTATTTTTGCTCTTATTTTCTTCCTCTACTTGCTTTGAGTTTTCTTTGTTCCTTTTTTTTTTTTCTAATTTCTTAAGGTAGAAGAATAAGTCATATTTGAAATTTTTCTTTTACTCTAGTACAAGCATTTACCCAATGAATTAAATTTTTCTTTCAGTTACTGCTTTAGCTGTATCACTTTTGGCATATTGTGGTTTTTTTCGGTCATTTTGTCTATTTTTATTCCATTAAGAGTTTTTTTTAGTAGATACTGGATTTTATCAAGTGTTTTAGCATCAGTGGAAGTGATCATATGATTTTCATTATTTCATTTATTAATAATTTTTCTAATGTTGGCCCTTTCTTGTATTCTTGACATGAATTTGACTTGGTTATGTTGTATTTTTTTTGATGTTCTGATGTTTTCTAAGCTTTTTTAAAAATGAAATATAATTGATATATTACCTTTCGGTATACAATATGACAATTTCACTATTTGTGTATATTGTGAAATGATCATCATAGTAAGTCTAGTCTAGTTAACATCCATCCCCATACAATTTTTTTTTCTTGTGATGAGAACTTAAAAAATTTATTCTTTTAATAAACAGGAAAAAAAATTTATTCTTTTAGCAACTTTCAGATATATAGTATGATATAATCACCATGCTGTACATTACATACCCACAACTTACTTATTTTATAACAGGAAGTTTGTATCCTTTGACCATTTTCTATCCATTTCATCTGTCCCCCTACCCTGTCTCTGGCAACTACTAGTCTGTTCTCTGTATCTGTTCTCTGTTGAGTTTGGGGTTTTTGAAGGAAGAGGAGTGATTTTTTTTTTTTTAAGTTACACATATAAGTAAAAGTATATGGTGTTTATCTTTCTCTGACTTATTTCACTTAGCATGATGTCCTCAAGGCCTATCCACATTGTCACAAATGGCAAAATTTCCTTCTTTTTAATGACTGACTAATATTCCATCTGCATATATACCACATTTTCTCTATTTGTTCATTTGTCAGTATATGCAGCAGTTGTTTCCATGTCTTGGGTATTGTAAATAATTCTCCAGTGAACTTGGGGGTGCATATATCTTTTGGAGATAGTGAGTTCATTTACTTTAGATAAACACCTAGAGTTAGAATTGCTGGATTATGTGGTACATCTATTTTTGATTTTCTGAGCAACTTCCATACTGTTTTGCCTTCTGGCCACACCAATTTACATTTCCACCAGCAGTTTACAAGGGTTCTCTTTTTTCACATACTCTCCAACACTTGTTATTTCTTGCGCTTTTGATAATAGTCATACTTACAGATGTGAGGTAATATTCTTATTGTGGCATTTCCTTGATAGTGATGTTGAGCACCTTTTCATGTACCTTTTTGCCATTTGTGTGTCATCTTTGGAAAAAGGTCTATTCAACTCCTCTGCCCATTGTTAAATCAGATTGTCTTTTTGTTGTGGAGTTGTATGAGTTCCTTATATATTTTGAGTATTAACCTATTGTCAGATATATGATTTGGAAATATTTTCTCCCATTCTGTAGCCTGCCTTTTCATTTTGTTTATTGTTTCTTTTGTGGTGCAGGAGCTTTTTAGTTTGATGTAGTCCCATTTGTTGATTGTTGCTTCTGTTGTCTTTGCTTTTGGTTTCATCTCCAAAAAAAAATTATCACCAAGACCAATGTCAAGATTTTCCCCTATATTTTCTTCTAGGAATTTTATAGTTTCAGGTCTTCTATTTACATTTAAGGCTTTAATCTGTTTATTTTTGTGATGTAAGACAGGTAGTCAGTTTTATTCTTTTCCTTGTGAAAACCATTTCCAGCACCATTTATCAAAGAGACCATTTTTTTCCGAATTGATATTCTTGGTTACCTTGTCAAATAATTGATCATATTTGCATGTATTTATTTCAGGGCTCAGTTCTGTTCCATTGGCCTCACCTATCTGTTTTTATGCTAGTCCTATCACGTTTTGATTACTATAGCTTTGTAATATAGTTTATATTATTAGATTAGGGAGTATGATGCCTCTGGCTTTGTCCTTTTTTCTCAAGATTACTTTGGCTATTCAGGGTTCTTTTGTGGTTTCATAACAGTTTTTGGATTGCTTTTTCTATTTCTGTGAAAAATGCCATTGAAATTTTAATAGCGATTGCATTGAATCTGTAGATTGCTTTGGGTATTATGGACATTTTAATAATATTCTTCCAGTCCATGAATATAAAACATCTTTGCCAGAATTTTTAAAATTCATATAAATTAGTGATATTTTCTGCATGTTCTTTCTCTTAATCTCGCTCACAATTGTATCAGAGTCCTTACTGGTCTTTTCTAGGCCAAGAACTGCAGAAATAGTTTCCTAAGTATCTTCTTCCTACATAGCTAAATTGAAGTTGTACTGTAGAGCAAACATGGTGGGGGCAAATACTTCACCCTCCTTGTCAAAATTTGTTATGAAACTGGAGGCTTTAACTTTGTAAGAAATAATCAGAATGTGTATTTGTTAAATAATAACAAATTTATTTTGTATATTGTTGCATCTTTTTGAGTACTTAACCACAATTTTTACTTTTAAAAAAAATGTAGTCAGTATTATGGATGTTCACTTTTATTTAATGGGACTGTAATTAATCTTTTTTTTTAATTGTATAGAAATTTACAGCAACAATGTCAACACCAGATAAGAAGGCCTCACAGAAGATTGGTTTTCGATTACGTAACTTACTCAAGCTTCCCAAAGCACATAAATGGTGCATATATGAGTGGTTCTACTCAAATATAGATAAGTATGTATCACGGCTCATATCATGAATATCATTTGAATCAGAAGTTTAAGGTTTTCACATGTTAAAAGCCTCAATTTTTTCTAGAGGTCCATTTTGATTCTGTTTTTTCCTGAATTTCAGGCTTAAAACAATAGAATCTTAATTCTTGCTTAGATAGATCCTCAGCATATGTTGGCTTAGGGCTCTCCCAATCTCATTTGAGATCCAAGTCAAGGAAACCACTCTCTCTGGAATATTGCCAGTAGCCATGGCAGAAATAACTGGTTTAGGGAATCAGCTCTGGCTGTTNCATTCTTGTTTGATCTGTTTCTGTTTTTCATGCTTTTCTTGCCTCCTCTCTTTTGGGGAAGAAGTTGTTATAAGTTTTTGTGAAAAATCAAATGACAGTATAATTTCTATATTATAATTTACAAAGACTATGCAGTGGAGATACCCTGAACACAAAGCACCATTATTTGCAGTGAATGGGACTTGTTTTATAAATCTTAAGATTTTAAATGCTAGTATAGTAGTAGAGAAACAGTTATGAAGGTAAAAGTGATTCAGGAAGATTTTTAAGAGTCTTTCTATTTAGGGGATGATATTCATGCACTTTTTCATTATATGTAAGTGTTTAAGTAGAACACAGTAAGAGATTTGGGTGAAATGCAATTATTCAACAACAAAATTCATTGAGGAAAGATTCTGATTTCCCATCCACTGCAATCTATTCTTATCTAACCCATGCTTGTCAGTGGTACTTGCTTTGCTGGCTACTTATCTTTATTTCCTTTCTCTGTTGTTACCAGTTGCCTACTCTGAACCACCAGTTGCCTACTCTGAACCTTGTTAATCTCGTGAACATTCATATTTAAGCCCAAGACAGTCATGTATCATTACTAAGACTGGTTCCTCATTTCTCAAATTCATCAATAAAATTGTCTTATTTTTGTCCACAAATTTTTTTATTATCTTAATTAAGAGAGCTCTCAGGGTGTCCTAATATAATCTGTGTTCTGCATTTCCTAAGAACTAAGCTAACTCTTTAGAGTCCTAGTTTCCTAAAACTAACTTAATATCAAAGCAAACTCCTTGGTGATGGTATTTATTACCTTTGGGACAAAGATACTTTGTAGTTTGCATTCTTTATCCTCACCAGATACAATGATAGTGCTAAAATAGCTTCCCAAAGGATAGGAGATTTAATGAAAATCAGTGTCTCCTGGAATCTCAAGCACAGACACTACCTCTTGAGTAACTTTTACACATTATTTGTTTTATAAGTGTAAACGATTTAATTTAATTTTAACACTTGGAATTTGTGCCCATTTTGTATGTATTTTGGGTAGAAGTGAAAGTTTGGTGTATTGGGATTGATTGATGCTCAGAATTGGAATGCATATTTTGAATTTTATGTCTCAAGCTATATATTAACTTAAAATACCATTTCTCTTTTACAGACCGCTTTTTGAAGGTGACAATGACTTCTGTGTGTGTCTAAAGGAATCTTTTCCTAATTTGAAAACGAGAAAATTAACAAGAGTAGAATGGGGAAAAATCAGGAGGCTTATGGGGAAACCACGGAGGTAAAAATAATGTTTTTGTTTAAAAGACTAGTACCAAAACATAACTTTCCAGAGTAGTTATATGTTAAATACATTCTATTGACCAGTGTTAATGCAGATGCTTTTTATACTTAGGCAACTTGTAATTAAATACACAGTTTCATTTTTCTTCAGATTACAAGCCTTGAACGTAATTTTTTTATATTAGCTGTGCCCCACTAAGAGAAACCCAAGTAAGATGGCAGGCACTGAGAGAGGGCATCAGAGGGCAGACAGACTGAAATCACAATCACAGAAAACTAGCCAATCTGATCACATGGACCACAGCCTTGTTTACCTCAGTGAAACTAAGCCATGCCATGTGGGGCCACCCAAGACGGACAGGTCATGGGGGAGAGGTCCGACAGAATGTGGTCCACTGGAGGAGGGAATGGCAAACCACTTCAGTATTCTTGCCTTGAGAACTCCATGTTCTGAATAGTATGAAAAGGCAAAAAGATAGGACACTAAAAAATGAACTCCCCAGGTCAGTAGGTACCCAATGTGCTATTGGAGATCAGTGGAGAAATAACTCCAGAAAGAATGAAGCGATGCTGCTGCTGCTAAGTCACTTCAGTTGTGTCCGACTCTGTGCGATCCCAGAGACGGCAGCCCACCAGGCTCCCCTGTCCTTGAGATTCTCCAGGCAAGAACACTGGAGTGGGTTGCCATTTCCTTCTCCAAAGCTTGTAAGTGAAAAGTGAAAGTGAAGTCACTCATTCATGTCCAACACTTCGCGACCCCATGGACTGCAGCCTACCAGGCTCTTCCATCCATGGGATTTTCCAGGCAAGAGTACTGGATTGGGTTGCCATTGTCTTCTCTGAATGAAGGGATGGAGACAAAGCAAAAACAATACCCAGCTGTGGATGTGACTGGTGATAGAAGCGAGGTCCGATGCTGTAAAGAGCAATGTTGCATAGGAACCTGGAATGTTAGGACCGTGAATCAAGGCAAATTGGAAGTGGTGAATCAGGAGATGGCAAGAGTGAGTGTTGACATTCAAGGAATCAGCAAACTAAAATGGACTGGGATGGGTGAATTTAACTCAGATGACCATTATATCTACTCCTATGGGCAGGAATCCCTTAGAAGAAATGGAGTAGCCATCATAGTCAACGAAAGAGTCCAAAATGCAGAACTTGGATGCAATCTCAAAAATGACAGAATGATCTCTGTCGGTTTCCAAGGCAAACCATTCAATGTCATGGTAATCCAAATCTGTATCCTGACCAGTAACACTAAAGAAGCTGAAGTTGAACGGTTCTGTGAAGACCTACAAGACCTTGTAGAACTAACACCAAAAAGATGTCCTTTTCATTGTAAGGGACTGGAATGCGAAAGTAGGAAGTCAAGAAACACTTGGAATAACAGGCAAATTTGGACTTGGAGTGTGGAATGAAGCAGGGCAAAGGCTAATAGAGTTTTGCCAAGAGAATGCACTGGTCATAGCAGATAACCCTCTTCCAACAACACAAGAGAAGACTCTACACATGGACATCACCATAAGGCCAACACCAAAATCAGATTGATTATATTCTTTGCATTCAAAGATGGAGAAGCCCTATAAGTCAGCAAAAACAAGACCAGGAGCTGACTGTGGCTCAGATCATGAACTCCTTATTACCAAATTCAGACTTAAAGAAAGTGGGGAAAACCAGTAGACCCTTCAGGTATGACCTAAATCAAGTCCCTTATGATTATACAGTGGAAGTGAGAAATAGATATAAGGGACTAGATCTGATAGAGTGCCTGATGAACTATGGACTGAGGTTCGTGACATTGTACAGGAGACAGGGATCAAAACCATCCCCAAGAAAAATGCAAAAAAGCAAAATGGCTGTCTGGGGAGGTCTTACAAATAGCTGTGAAAAGCAAAGGAGGAAAGGAAAGATACACCCATTTGAATGCAGAGTTCCAAAGAATAGCAAGGAGAGATAAGAAAACCTTCAGTGATCAATGCAAAGAAATAGAGGAAAACAACAGAATGGGAAAGGCTAGAGATCTCTTCAAGAAAATTAGAGATACCAAGGGAGCATTTCATGCAAAGATGGGCACAATAAAGGACAGAAATGGTATGGATGTAACAGAAGCAGAAGATATTAAGAAGACGTGGCAAGAATACACAGAAGAACTGTAGAAAAAAGATCTTCATGACCCAGATAACCACAATGGCATGATCACTCACCTAGCGCCTGACATCCTGGAATGTGAAGTCGAGTGGGTCTTAGAAAGCATCACTACGGACAAAGCTAGTGGAGGTGATAGAATTCCAGTTGAGCTGTTTCAAATCCTGAAAGATGATGCTGTGAAAGTGCTGCACTCAAAATATCAGCAAATTTGGAAAACTCAGCAGTGGCCACAGGACTAGAAAAGGTCAATTTTCATTCCAGTCCTAAAGAAAGGCAATGCCAAAGAATGCTCAAACTACCGCACAATTGCACTCATCTCACATGCTAGTAAAGTAATGCTCAAAATTCTCCAAGCCAGGCTTCAGCAATA